>DF357436.1:146182-167324 GCA_000787875.1 Solanum virginianum | reverse complement strand
CTCCCTCACACTCATAGACCCTTGCTTCAAATTCATGAACTCCATTATTTTGGCCTCCCTAAGCTCAAAAGGGAAGAATTGGTTGAGGAAAGCCGCCTTAAATTTCTCCCATAGAATCACATTGTTGTTCCCATTCTCCTCCTTCCATTAAATGTACCATATTTGGGCCACTCCCTTGAGTTGGTAAGCCACCAACTCCGCCTTCTCTTTCGACCTCACACCCATGATAGCCAACATTTTGTAAACCTTATCAATAATAAACTCTTGAGGGTCCTCATCCACTTTAGACCAATTGAACTTCGATGGGTTCATCCTCATAAAATCCCTCACCTGAGATGCCGAAGTAGGAGCATGAGGGGCTTGGGTCCCTTGGTTGGCTTAGTTAGCCACAACTTGAGCTAGCAAGGTGAGAGTATCCCGAAGCTCTCGATGAGATGGTTTTTCCTCGGGTGTGCAGGTTCTCCTTCCTTTTATGCTAGGCATAATCTAGCATAGCAAAGAACAATTATTAGGGGGAAAACTTTACCTTAACTTTTATAGCATGACATAGAGAAAGAAGAAGGAAAATATTTCCTAGACATCTCATAGCCTCTTACCCATGGTTGTGGTGCACAATACAACCATGAATAAGACTCTAATCAACGCAGTGTGCTAGATGCCGAGGACTATCAATAACCTAGTGCTTTGATACTAAGTTTTCCATGACCTGAGCCTAGCGCCTAGACGTGATATGGCAAATGCAAAATTCGATGGGAGCCCAATCAAGCCTCTTTACATATCATTACACATCCTTGGTTGTAAAAGCAATTAAATAACAATATAAGAGATAGTTAAAAGGGAACACAGGCTAAGGGACATCTTTCACATTATAAAATATCAAAGAGTCAAGACAGTCAAAGCTCATAGCATCATTACATACTTGTCTAACAACACCTCTAAACATAGAATTTAGCGGGGGCCAAGTCAAGCAACTGACCTCACTCTCATAGTCAAAACATACAATAAAGGAAAGAGAGTCTTTATATATAACATAAGATCAAAGACATTGTCCCCAAAATTGAGGACTCACCAACTTGCTTTGAGAGAAAACGTACTAGTCATGTGAAGGAGGAGGATGATCAAGTGGAACTCTGGTCCCTACATGGTAACATCATATAGGTGTAGAGTATGCGTTAGTAAGTTTGAATATACTAAGTATATAGAATGCAATGCAACAAGAGATAGGCAACATAATCGAAATGGATATATAGGCAATAAATGAGCATATAGTAATATAGCATGCATAAATGATGCTTATAGTAAAACATGCACACATAGAACATTTTACATGTGCAGGAAGAGACCAACGTCATAGAGATCAAGTCCTACCCCCCCTCTTGATGAGGCATTGAGATTTAAACCTCCAATATGGTTACATGAGCCTACCACTCCCCGAACGAGGCGAATGAGGCACAAACCCCCCAATATGGTTGCATGGGCCTACTACCTTCCGAGTGAGGCAATTGAGGTATAAACCCCCCAACATGGTTGAACGAGCCTACTACCTCCCGAGTGAGGCAATTGATCAACTTCTAACACTATAAATACCATTCATAAAATTAACACATATATAAATCCCTTTCATCATCATAAAGTCACTTAACTTATATATCATGCATTAGGCCTTTAACAACTCAAGAAGCATTAATCAGACATTTTATCAAACACTTGGTAGGTGTATAATGTTAGTATAAAATCATATAATTCAAAAGTAAAATCATGCAAGTAAATTTGATGTAAAATCCCCCACCAACACTTGGTAGTACCCTCAAGCAATATATATCAAAACCCATCATCAAGTCTCAAGATAGATCAAAGGTTCATAGCTCAAAACATGCTTAAACAATCACACATTAATGGAACCCTAACATAGTTCATAGTCAAATTTATAATAAATAAGATCCATAAGTTAATCAACTTAGAAACATGAGTTTTATTGAAAAAGGAAGCTTGAGCACCATGGGTGAAAGGCCCAATGGTTAAAATCCACATACCTTGACTTTGGAGAATTCCTTGATGATGATTGAGATGAGAACTTGAAATTTGATTGAAATCCTTAAGATCTGTAATGAGTTTTGTCACTTGAATTTTGAGTGAAATATTTGTCTAATTGTTTGAGAGGGTATTGGGGAATGTCTTATATGATTTGAAGGTGAAATATGGCTAAGTATATGTATTTTCACATATGGAAAGACTAAGTCCTAAGACCTAAAAGCCTTGGATTGAGTAATAAAAATTGGACACAAATAACACTGCGGTTCGCCAAGGCGCGTCGCGCCAGGGGTGCGAACCCTCTTTTGAAATTGTAATTTTGAAAAATTAAAAATATGATTTGGTCGCTCTAAAATCAGGGTTAAATCTATTTCCCACTCAACTTTGCCCCCTGATCAAGAATATAAAGTCTGATTTTTTATATCACACACGAATTTTAAGATATTTAAAATTTATAATTTCAGACACTTTCGAGGGAACATTTTTGGACACTTTTTGGGTCATTTTAGAGTCTCCATAAATGAACTCTAAAGATTTATCTATTCGATTCTTCCATACAATTATTCTAATCTTGAGCTATTGATTGAGATATTGATTGATGAGATGATGATAGTCTCTATGAGACAGATTGAATGATGATTGCCTCTATAAGGTTGATTTGAGATGATATGATCGGATTAATTGTGATTGATTATTTTATGAGCATTGAGTCATGGGAGGAGTACCGAGCCCAAAAGAGTAAGAGTTAATCCAACTCGCACTCGTCAAACTATGTAGCCAAACGTATATGAGGATTAGGACCATTATACCACATTATGTTGAGGTCCCCTCTTGATAGAGTCCCTGAATCAATAAAGGACTAGTTTGATTGTTAGGGTCCCTAGTGGATTTGATTCGTTCCCTACTTGGCAAGTACGAAATAGCTGTGGCAACATCAGTGAGATTGTTGTACAAATCACTAGCTTATAAGTGATTATTTTTGGATAAGAGAAACTCCTAGAAAGTTCTCACCTTGAGTACTATGAGTCGAGATGAGATGAGATAAGTTAAGATCAGTCCCTTTGAGATGAGTCTGATTGACTGATGGGTTGATTGGTTGATGAGTCACTTGTCTACTCTTTATTCTTGCTTTAGATAAATATTTGACATATTGATTGGTTTCTATATTGAGTAGATTTTTGTTTTTATATTATTCTACCTGTTTCGATTTCATTAAGTTATTTTACATACCATACGCCACTCTACCACTACATCATTTTATGATGTAGATATACGGGATAGAGATCATCAATAGATGTATCATTGAAGATCTTTGGACATTCAGTGGATTGGTGAGCCTCCCCTACTTCAGAGGATTTCATTACTTTACTTTCATCCTACTTTAGAGTTAGAGTTTCTTAGCTTTATTTTGATTAAGGTAGCCATGGGTCTGTCATTAGCACCACCTGATAGTGATAGAGGCTTCATAGACTAGAGTTGGATATTGATTAATAAGATTGCGAGCTAGTTCTTTCTACTAGCCTTTTTATTTATGATATTACTTGAGATTAGATGAGATGTTCCCATTTACTTCCTTTTATCTTCTGCCAATTTATAAAGTTTACTGATTGAATGAATGTGATGAGGCCAAGTAATTTGTTTGGGGACTAGCAATAGTCTCTAGGTGCCGGTTATGTAGAGGGTACCCTCCGAGGAGTGACAATTAGCCTCATATAATAAAGGTGAAGAAGCAGGTAGCTGAAGCAGGTAGGAAAATCGGAAGCTGCTAAACAGGCAGCTAAAAGATACTATAAAATTATAATTGAAACAACTAATGTAATATTATGAAGTCATTGAAGCAGATATGTCAATACAGAGCTGTCCTAAAAAGATTAAATTAAAAATCCCAACAAGTATTTTTTGTTGGCTCACCGAAGGCCACAACATAAATTATTTTTTAGTCTCAATTTATGTAACATAGATAAATTTTTTATCTACATTTCAAAATTTTTGTAAAATTATAATTGAAGCATCTAAAGAAATATTATGAAGTAAATAAAGCAGAAACATCAATACGCAACTGCCTTGAAAAGGTTAAATCAAAAAGTTCACAAAATATTTTTTATTGACCCTATATAATAAATGCGAAGAAGAAGGCAGGATAAACGGAAGCTACTCGAGTAGGTGGTTGTGACCGGAAGATGTTGCCTTATTTTCTTATATATATGTAGAAAGTAATGCTTCCCTTTTAAGGTTTGCCAAGGAAAAATAATTTTTGTTTCCTTTCCATTTCTAGGCATCTTTACCCCCGTCCCCCCTCCTCCCTACCCACCTTTTCATTCTCATTAATCTTATCCAATTAAAATAAAGAGAATGAGAAATAAATATTGTTTTGCATTATGATTCCTCTTGAAAGCCGAATTAGAAATCATAGTGTAGGACATAGTTTTTCTAAAAATCTATAAATAGACCTTTCTCTTTTGTGCAGCAATATTCATGGATTTGGAGTTTTTTTCCACAAACACTCTTTAGAATTAGAAGTGGGGTATCAAAGTGCGAGACACAAATATTTATTCATTCATTTATTTTGTGTGTTTTGTCTTGTTCTTTTTCTCCTCTTTTTCTTTGTAGGATTGTGAATGTATTATTTATTTTGTGGATACCACATGATGGAGAAATTTACAGTATCACAAAAATATTGTCTTGAGGCGTGATCTTGAATTAAATTCTTTTCATAAGATAATATTGTCTTGAGGCGTGATGGGATGGATGTGCATCCTCTCTTAAGGAAGGCAATTACATGGTAATACTTGTAGTGCAAAGGAATGAATATGCATTCCCATCCAAAGAATAAGGTAATTTCATGGTAATTTTTATGACGCAAAGAAACGGAGATGCATTCTCATCCTAAGAATACTCTAATTCTTATGGTGCAAAGGAATGGATACATATTCTCACCCTAAGAATAAAGAAATTTTATGATAATTCTTATGGCGCAAGGGAATGGATACACATTTCTGACTTAAGAAAGACAATTTGAAGATGTTTTTATGGTGAAAAGGAATGATACACATTCTCACCTTAACAAAGACAATTTGAAGATATTCTCATGATGAAAAGGAGTGGATACACATTCCCACCTTAAGAATTACAATTTGAAGAATAAGGTAATTTCATGGTAATTTTTATAGCACAAAGGAATGGGTACATATTCTCGCCCTAAGAATAAGGTAATTTTATGGTAATTCTTATGACGCAAAGAAACGAAGATGTATTCTCGTCCTAAGAAAAAGCTAATTCTTATGGTGCAAAGGAATGGATACATATTCTCACCCTAAGAATAAGGAAATTTTATGATAATTCTTATGGCGCGAAGGAATGGATACACATTTCTGACTTAAGAAAGACAATTTGAAGATATTTTTATAGTGAAAAGGAATGATACACATTCTCACCTTAACAAAGACGATTTGAAGATATTCTCATGATAAAAAGGAGTGGATACATATTCCCTCCTTAAAAAGGATAATTTGAAGATGTTCATAGGGTGAAAAGGAATGAATACATATTCCCACCTTAAGAATTACAATTTGAAGATGCTCTTATGGTAAAAAGGAATGGATACACATTCCCACCATAAGAAAGGTCAAGACTTGGAGATTTTAACTTCCAGACCCAATGGTTTGCAAATATGACAGATCTAAAACTTCAATTTGAATATTTCAACTTGTAAACTTTGAGGATTTTCTTAAAGTTTACAGATTTAATGGCTTTGGAAACTATGGTGGATTCCAAACTTCATGTAACACCCAGTAAAATTACTAAAATACCTCCAGAGGAGAGATGTGCGCATAACACATCTTCTCATGCTTTGATGGCAAATCTAAGGCCTAATATGTGATCAGCATGAAAAATTGAGTGGAAAAGTGATCTCGATTAATTTTTAGGGCAACCGGATCAAAAGCTATTTTTTGATGCGAAAATAAATTCCAGAATGAGTGCGCGACAAGTGTGCGATGCACATCTGCCATGGACCAACACTTAGTTTAGTCCCAAAAACTCTCTACAGGATTAGAAAGCTCATTCAGAGAATATTCGATAAAAAACACCAAAAATTGATACTGTTTGATTTGCGGACCCCATATCCCGAGATAGATTTTTTTTAATTTCATGAGGGGTATTCTAGACCTTTCCAAACTCCTCTTAGACTTAATATATGATCAAAATGAGTCATTTAAAGCATTAAAAGGGCTTTGAACCCTATTATGAGACCTTAAAAAAGACTAGGGTAAAGAGAAGAGAAGATGAGCGAGGAATTGAGAAGTTCGAAGAGAGTTCCTTGAGATTGATTGTCTGAAGGTTCAATCCAGGTATGTAAGGTTAAACGAAAGCATGGGATTGTTCTTCCATGTGTCTTATAGATGGTAATAGAGGAGTTGAGAGTTCATGAGTCCCATATATGTTTCTTGAAATACTTTCTTGATTATTTTTTGAAAATTATGTCTATTACATGTATTTTCATATGTTGATGATCATCATAAACTTGTTTTCTTGAATTAAATTCTTTTCATAAGATATTGTATAAACTCTATATATTGATTTTGTGAAAGCATGCATAATGAACCTAGGGATGGAGTCTAGAGCCTTGGCTTGAGTATATTGAGAGAAGTCTTGATGCGAGTGTGAGGTTGAGTTAGTTGAGCGTGATGATCCTATGAGTCTTTATAATTAAGTTCTTGAGTTCTGTCTAAATGACTTCTTTTTTATTGATGATCTGAGTCCTTGAGTTCTTAATGAGAATTGAGTAAATTAAGATGAGTTAAAGTCCCTGAAATAATAGTGGACCCTTGAGTTGAGTTAATGAGATGATGAGAGTCTCTATGAGACTAATTGAGTTGATGAGTGCCTCGATGAGGCTAATTGAGATGAGGATAAGTCTTATAAGCATTGAGTTTTGGGAGAAGTATCAAGCACTGAAATAAGTAAGAGTAAGAGCAATTCTAACTCTCACTCATAAACTACATCGCCAAGTGTAGGAGTGAACTAAGTTCTATTAGAAGTTAGATAAGTTCTCACCTTGAGGGCTAAGTTCTGTTAGAGTTGGACAAGTTCTAACCTTGAGGGCTAAGTTCCATCAGAAGTCGGGCAAGTTCTCAACTTGAGGGCTACGTTTTCGTTAGAGTCAGATAGGTCCTCACCATATTATCCTGAAACAATAGGACTTAATATGTTGATTGTCCAGATCGCCTATGGATCATACTCATTCCTTACCTGGCAAATACAGAATGACTGTGGTAATATTAGAGAGATTGTTGTACAATCATTGGCTCATAAATATTTGTTGTCGGATAAGAGAAAGTCCCAAAAAGTTCCCACATCGAGTACTCTGAGTCGAGTTGAGTTGAGATGAGCTGAGTTGAGTTCCTTTTAGCTGAGTTTGAGTTGATTGATGAGCTTTGAGTTGGTTGATAGGTCACTTACCTATTCTTTATTCTTGCTTTAGAGAGACATTTGACATTCTGATTGAGTATTATATTAAGTTGATGTTATTTCTATATTATTCTATTTGTTTATATTTCAATCAGCTATTTTACACTCTACTACATTCCATATACTAATATTCCCTTTTGGACTAGATCATTTGATGATGCAGAGGTAGGTATTAGATATCATCGGCAGGCACTTCGTTGAGGGTCTATTCGCATTTAGCTGATCGATGAGACCTCTTTGCTTTCAGAGGATTTTCATATTATTATCATCTAGCTTGAGTCAGTACTTTAGTTTCCTTGAGTTTGGTAGACATAGCCTGTCATGGTACCATCTAGATGTTAGAGGTAGAGGGTTCATAGACATTGAGTAGAGAATGCTGAGTATTATTTCCTTTCCAACTCTTATTTATTGGAAAATTAACTTTTTATATAAAGACTTGATTTCTTTAATTACATTACAACCTTTTCCTTGAGTATTTTTCTTCCGCTGATGAGTATGAGGTGATGATGAGGCCAAGTAATTTGCTCTGGGACTAGCAATAGTCTCTGAGTATCGGCCACGCCAAAGGTACCTTACCGGGGTGTGACACTTCAACTTGAGGATTTTGAAGACTTCAACCAGTCAATTTGAGACTTCAACCATAGACTTGAAGAATTTAAAGACTTTAATTTGCATGCTCAGAGAATTTAAAGACTTTAACTTGCCTACTTAAAAGATTTAAAGGCTTTAACTTACGGACTTGGTCAATTTTAGACTTAAACTTGTAGACTTGAAGAATTTTGAAGATTTTCATACTTCGTTGATTTAAGATCCTAACTTGTGAGCTTAAAAAATTTGAAGACTTTAACTTGCATACTTGGTTGACTTGAGATCTTAACTTGTAGACGTGAAGATTTTGAAACTTCAACTCACATACTTGATTGACTTTTTTTTTAATTTGGGGGTAGGGGAACGGGGAACGGGGAGGGGGCATACTTGGTTGATTTGGGACCTTAACTCATAGATTTGAAGAATTTAAAAATACTACAATTTGCAAACTTGCTTAATTTGAGACTTAACCTGCAGGTTTAAAGAATTTGAAGACTTCAACTATCTTGGAAGATTTAAAGACTTCAACTTGAAGATTTTGAGGATTTGATGACCTCAACTTGCATACATGGATGATTTGAAGACTTCAAGTATACTGCTGAGAGAGCTCACATTTCATAAGTCAGAAGTCTGATGAAAGGTACTTATAGCTTTAACTCTTATATATAAATCAAGTGGGAATATGTATTTTTTTTAAACTCATGCAAATAAACTCAGAACATAATTATAAGCATCTATGTACCTCAGTGAAGAGGCTGAGTCACAATGTAATTCTGAAAGGGTGAGTGATTTTTTTAGGGGTGGGCGCCGTACACAGTTTATACTCTTGCAGGCCAGGAGTAACATGCAGTTTATGCTTATACGTTAAGGAACTTTAGCTCACTTCAAGGGTAGTACCTTTTGAGAAATTTTTCGTTTATGGAGCCAATCCTTATACCATCTGCATCAACAAGTTTGTAAGCGCCATTTAAATATACCTATTGTATTAAATACAGTCCATCCCACTTTGAGGTGAATTTTCCACCAACTTATGTAAAGTGATGATAGGTCTTCTTACTGCAAGGACTTCCTCTCCAATTTGAAAATATCTCAAATGAACCATTTTATTAAAAGCACGAGATAGAAAGGCTTGATAGCATTTAAGGTTTTATTGAGCTTCGAGACTTTTCATTAAGTGCTTCTAACTCATTGAGATTTAGTCGAGCATATTCTTCTTCTATAAGTCCCTCATATATAGTAAGTCTCAATAAAGATATTTGATGCTCAAGTGGCAGGACTGCTTCAACACCAAAAACCAAGCGAATATAGGGTTGCTTGAGTTTGTGTGCAATATGTTGTTCTATATGCCCACAAAGCTTCTTCTATTCTTTCATACCAGTCTCATTTAGATTTGGAGACCTCTTTTTTTAGAAGATTGCATAGAGTCTTACTGAATACTTCTGCTAGACCATTAGTGGTAGCATGATATATAGAAGATTCACGTTGTTTGAAGCCGAAGAGATCACAAATTTTCTTCATCAATTTATTATAAAATGGCTTACCATTGTCGGTTATTATATACCAAATAATGTCAAATCAGTAAATAATATTCACTCAAATGAAGTTTGGAGCATTCTCCTTCTTTACTTCTTTGACAATGATTGCTTCGGTCCATTTTGAGAAGTAATCTGTTGCAGCCAAGATATATAGGTGTCCACCAGAAGATTTTGGAAGTAGTCCAACAATGTCCTATCCCCAAGTATCAAATAGCTAAGATGTGATAGTTAGGTGTAAAAATTCAGGCGGTTGATATATTAAATTTGTATGGAATTGGCAAGCCTTGCACCTTCGAGCATAGTGTAAGGAATCTTTTCTCATGGTTGGCCAATAATACCCTATTCTCTTTTTATGAAAGTGAAGCTTTGGCCCAGATTGAAGTAATTTACATATTCCCAAATATACTTCCTACAAAGCTTGGCCTACTTTTTCCTCATCCTAGACATTGAAAGAGTACTCCCTCAAATGATCTACTATATATTACAATAAAGAAAATGAGGTGTATGATGACGAATACTAGTTCTTCTTCTTATATCTTCTAGAGTATCCCATAACATAAGTTGTTGATAATAGCTTGTCGACAGTCATCTTTGCTGACTTTGGAAATATAGGTAAGATACTTAAGCTCTCTTTCTATGTATTCATCTTAATTTGGTGGTGGTACTACCACTTTTTATAGATAGTAACTTGTTTCTGATCTGGAAGAGTTAAGGTCAAAGCAAAAGAAGCTAAGGCATCGACTGTTTTATTTTCCTTCCTTGGCACATGTTGAAGGGCCACATCTCCAAGCCATCCTATCAACTTTTGAGCATAAGAGTGATACAGGTGCATTTCAGGCTTCTTGACCTCATAGGTTCCCAAGAGTTGTTTAATCACAAATTGAGAGTCACCAAAGACTTGCAACTGTAATTGCTTCATATTAAGAACCATTTCATGTCCAAGTATTAATGGTTGATATTCTATGACATTGTTGGGGCATTGTTATTTCAATGTAAAGGAGAATGTAAGACCTCTCCTCATGAAGTGACAAACACCATGCTAGTGTCAAACTCACCATGATGTGAAGCCCCATCAAAGTACATCTTCTAAGGAGATTGTATTTTGATAGCCTTCAAATCTTTATCATGTAGCTCATCAGTTAATTCCCAATCATCTGGTATTAGATAGTTCGCCAAGAAGTCTGCTAACGCTTGTCCTTCACAACTTTCTGAGGGATGAACACGATCTTAAACTATTGAAATTGGAGGTACCACCTTGTTAATCGGTCATCGAGGACTAGTTTTGATATGTCAAATCTAATGGGATTTGATTTAGAAATGAGGAGAATGACGTGAGCTTAAAAATAGTGCTTCATCTTCTAATATGAGAAGACTAGAGCCAAACACAACTTTTTAATTGGCAAATAATTTAACTCATTCGGCGTTGTCATTCTGCTTAATTAGGAGAGAGAGTTTTCCTTACCTTCACTATTTTCTTGAGCTAATAGGGATCCTATAGACCTTTCTTGTGCCTCAGACTAGAGTATTAATGGCTTTCCAGGTATATGGGCTGCAAGAACTAGAGGCTTCGCCAGATATGCTTTGATACTTTCAAAGGCTTCGTTACATGTTTGGTCCCATTTAAAAAGAACACTATTATTCATAAGATGACTGAATGGTTGTCATCTTCCTGCTAGATTTAAGATAAACCTCCTTAGGTAAGCTAACTTTCCTCAAAGGCTTTTCAATTCGTGAATGTCACGAGGCTCAAGCATCTTTAAGGTTGCATCAACTTTAGCTTGATCAAACTCAATTCCTTAATATCGCATAATAAAGCCAAGAAACTTTCCAAAAGTAACCTCAAAGGCACATTTCAATAGGTTTGTAATACTAGTAAAATTATCAAAATACCCCTGGATGAGAGGGACTCTCATAATGCGTCTTCCTAAACTCTGTTGGTGAATTTAAACCAAAAATATAATCAGCGTAACAAATTGCATGGGAAATGATCTTGGTTGATTTTTAGAGCAATCGGATCGAAATATAATTTTTCAATACGAAAATAAAATTCTAGAAAAGTGTGCGATATGTCCACCTCATGGACTTGTTGCAAATTTGCACGTAACTGGGGTTCTAATACTTTCTACAGGAGTACAAGATCGATCAAAAAAATTTTGGGAAAAAATAAAATGGTGTGACAGGTGCGCATCACGAACCTGGTCCACCGACCTGCACCAGCGAAGTTCAAAATTTTAAATCTTTTGAGGGGAATTCCAGAAAATTTCCCACCTTTTCTAAACTTAATCCATGACTAATAAAAGTCATTTTTTTAATCTGAAAATGGTTTCTAAACCCATTCTAAAGTCCTTTACACGAAAATTAAGTAGAGACTTTGAGCGAAAAAGAGGAGAAAGAGATAGGGTTCAGAGGATTGAGGCTAACTTCTTGAGAAGTTGATTGCCAAGCTCCATCCCAGTTATGTAAAGCTAAACTGAAACAAAGGAATGTTCTTCCATGTGCTCCTATTGATGGTAGTAGAGAGATTGTGAAAGTGTTGACCTTTATACATATATCTCATGAATATTTTCTAATAAATTATATATATTCTATGTATTTTCATAAGTTCATGATCATCATAAACTTGATTTTACTGTTAAATACTTTTCATGAGTTATTTTAGAAAATCCTACATGTTATTTTCATGAAAGATTGCATGAATGAACCTAGAGATTAAGTTTAGAGCCTTGATTTGAGAATGTTGATTGTGATTGTGATGTGAGCATGATGATGGGTTGACAGAACTTGATGGTCCTAAGAGTCCCTATAATTGAACTCTAAAGATTGGTCTAATTGATGGTTCTCTTAATGATTGGTCTAAGCACCTTTGAAAGATATGATTGAGAATAAAGTTGATCAGATAATTGATAGGCTGAAAGGCCCGATTGGGATAAAATTCATGGATTGATGAGATGTCCTTATGAGACTAATTAATCAGATTGATTGAGATGGATTGTATTATAAGCATTGAGTCTTAGGAGGAGTATCGAGCATTGAAATGAGTAAGAGTAAGCCCAACTCGAACCATTAACTATGTCACCAAGCATAGTGAGGATTCAACCATTAAATCAGATATTCCCTTTTGATTGTAACAGGTAAGTTTTGAATTAGAATAAGATAACTGAATCTAGCAAATTAAGCTCACACTCACATGAGATATTCCCTTTTGATTGGAAGTACCTGAAATAATAATGAACTTGAAGCGACCCCAAAAGTGCCCGAAAATGTGTCTCAAAAGTACCCAAAATCATAATTTCTATATATCTCAAACTCCATGGGCAATTTCAAAAATCTGACTTCATATTCTTGTTCAGGGGGTCAAATTGAGTGGAAAATATGTCTAGCTCTAATTTTAGAGCAAACGATTCACAATTTTGATTTTCCAAGTTTGACGAAAAAATAGTGTCCAGGCGCATTAGTGGTGCAACGTGCCTCAATGTATTTGTTGTCCAGTTTTTTAGTTCGGTCCAAGACTTTTGAGTCTTGGGCCTAAGCCTTCCCACATAAAAAAATACATATACTTAGCCATATTTTGCCTTCATATCATACAAGACATTCTCTAATGCTTACTCAAACACTTAGGCTTATGCTTCTCTCAAAATTTAACTGTCAAGACCCTCTCCAAATCTTAAGGAATGCAACTAATCTTCTAGTCTCCATATCCAATTTCATCAAGCTATTCTCCAAAGCTAAGGTATATGAGTTTCTTTCATGGGTTCCTTTCCTTTTACTCAAAATTGCATGATTTAAAGATGATTTACTCATGGGTCTTAATTATTATGAATTTCACTGCACTCTATGTTGGAGTTTATGAAATTATGACTGTGTTAGCATATTTTGGCTATGAATCTAAGATCTAATGTAAGATTTGATGAAGGTTTTTTATGTATATTGCTTGAGGGTGTTACCAAGTATTGATTGAAGGTTTTACATTGAATTTTCTAGCATGATTTCACTCTTGAATTGCATGATTCTACACTAGCACTACACATCCTCTAAGTTTTTGATAAAATGTCTGGTTATTATTTCTTAAGGAATTGAAGGTCTAATGCATGTCTTATGAGTTGAATGACTATATGATGATGAAAAGAATGTATGTATATGATGATGATGAGAAAAAGAATATATATATATGATGATGAAAGGAGTGTGTGTGTGTGTGTGTGTCTATATATATTATATATATAGTGTTGGGGATAACTAAGCCTTACTCAAGAGGTTGTAGGCTTGGGTAACCTTGTTGAGGGGTTTGTACCTCTATTGGCTCTCTCTGGAGGTGGTGGGCTTGTGCAACCTTGTTGGGGGTTTGTACCCATCAACCTTTTTGTGGGTTTGTACTCATCAACCTTGTTAGGGGGGTTTGTACTCCATCAACCTCATGAAGGGGTTTGTAGCTCATGTGTCTCTCCAAGAAGGTGGTAGGCCTTGGATTGCACTAATAATGGTCACTCCTTGCGCTCATATTATGTTCTATATAAGCATGGATTTACTTCAAGCATCATTGATACATGTCATATTGTTAGTACGTTATTCATTGTTTATGATTATGAATTTTTCCTACGAAGTCTATCTCTTATTGCATTGCATCTTACATACTTAGTACATTCAAACATACTAATGCATACTCTATGCCTACATGATGTCACCATGTTAGAACCGGAGCCCCACTTGACCACCCTCCTCCACATGGCTAGTACGATATCTCTCAAGCTTGTTAGTGAGTCCTCCATTCCAGGGATGATGTCTATGATCTTATGCTATGTTCTAAGACTATCTTTCTTTATGTACGTATTGACTATGATGGTGAGCCCGGTTGCTTGTCTTGGCCCCCGCTCTTATCTAAGTAGTAGAGGTGTTGTTGGACATGTTATGTATCTATGCTATGAGCCTTGACTCTCTTGTTTCTTGATGTTATGATATAAGAAATTTACCCTTAGTCCCAATTTTCCTTGTTTATGCTTATCTCTTGTTGTCATTCTAATTGCTTTCGCGACTTAGAATATGTAATAATATGCTATGAGGCTTGTTTTGGATTCCTTCAGGTTCCCCATTCGCTGGTCACGTCTAGGCCCTAGGTCCGAGGCATGACAAAGATAGTATCAGAGCACTAGGTTGTTAGGTCCTCGACGTCCAACACACCGCATCGATTAGAGTCTTATTCATAGTTGTTAGGTATACCACGACTATAGATAGGAAGCTATGAGGTGTTCTAGTAAATGTTTCACTTCTTTATGGTCTATGTCATGCAAAAGAGTTAGGTCCCCTAGGGTTTATTGCTAATCCCTAACCATTACATTTCAGGATATGTCTCGAGCTACTCAGGATAGTTATGTCATTAATGTGGAGGTTCGTAATACTCTATAGGTATTGGCCAAAGTGGCAACCAAATTGGAAACTCACCTTAATCAACAAGTGAATACTTTGAGACTTCAAATGGTAAGAGGACAGGTAGTGAGGCCAAGAGGGCCCGTGTTGAAAGAAAGTTCCAAAGTTCCAAAGATAAAGGTGGTGTGGTGCCTTATGTTAGGTGCCCAAAATATGGTAGGCGCCATGATAGCCCATGCTTGAAAGGTATCTATGCTTGTTATGGTTGTGTTAGATCATAAGGTAAAGAATTTCCCTCGTAAACGTAATAAGATCAAAGAAGGTGATGGTGGGATGACTAATCCTAAGTACCCAATGCGCAGGAAAGACCATGGTGGCCCGTGTTGGAAGAGCACGAGTGTGCTTTGGGTGTGGTGAGATGGGCCACAGAATTTTGGGTTGCCCATATGGTCAATACAAGAGTAAAGGTTTTGATGTTGATCAAGGAGCTCAAGGAGGGGATGAGGTACCCAATGTTATTGCTGGTATGTTAAAGTTTCTCATTGACTTTGATTTGCATACATTGATAGGTCCAATGTGCCATTATTTCTTTCATTATTCCTTTTTGAGTTGCTAGTGGGCTCCTTGTGTGTCCCAAGTTATTATGAGAATCTTTGGTGTCTACCTCTTTATTGAGTCTGTTATTGCTAAGAATGCTATTAGGTGTTGTTCTGTGTTTATATTGTATTGGGTCTTGCCTTGTGACTTGATGGGTTGATGTGGTGGATTTGGATGTCATACGTGGGATGCATCAGTTGTTTAGATGTTGTGCCTCCTTTGATTGTTAGGCTGTAGAATTAGAATCCAACTCCCTAATGAACCTGTCCTTAAGAGGGAGGTTGTCAGGTGATAGCAAGAGAGGTAAGCCCATTTCTTGTACTATGGTATGCTTGACCTCTAAGGCTTGCATTCTTTATCTTGTGAGAGTTAGGGGTGTTGAGCCTAAGTTATTTTTATTTGAATAATTTTGGTAGTAGATGAGTTTTTGAATGTCCCTTCCGATATTGTGGATGTGGGGTAGTATCTTTTGGTTTTCTAGTGCACCGAATATGTCTATAAGTCTCATGAATATTAGACCCTACCTTATTATGTTTATTACGGCTTGGGTGATGATAGGTTAGTTTGCCTCCGAAAGTGAGGGGTTGCATGTGAGTCATTTAAGGGTAGTACTACAAGGTATAGGGGAGGAAGTTGTATGCTAAGTAGGAGGAATGTCAATTCGGTAGTGAGAGGTTGCCTTCCTAGGTCTTGTGGTATCGGGTGATGGTATTAAGGTAGACCCTATTAAGATGAAGGTGGTTAGAGATTGGCCTAGACCTTTGAATCCATCACATATTAGGAGCTTCTTAGGCTTAGCAAGTTATTGCCGGAGGTTGTGAGTAGGTTTCTTTCTATTGCTTCTCATTATGGTTTAGTTGACCTAAGTAAGGCTCATTTGAGTGGACCAATGAGTGTGAATAGAGTTTCTAAAATCTTGAAGGTTAAGCTTGTGTTCGCTCCTATCATGGCTCTACCGGGAGGATTGGAAGGGGGTTGTTGAGTATTGTGATGCTTCAAGGAATTGGTTTGGGTTGGAGGCCTTAGGGTGGTTTGGCTACATGCATATCATGTTTCTAATTAGTGTAGGGCCCTAAGGTTGTAATATGATGGTCAAAGATGGACGATCCATTTGGTCAACTACAATGGGCTAGACATTTCTCTAAGATTGATTTTGCCTCGGGATATATCCCCAAGTAAGGATGAGGGTAGGTGAAATCCCTAGATGTCCTATCGGACTAGGAGTGAGCATTTGAGTAGTGGAGGAGTTTGTTAGTTGACTTATGCACCGGCTATGTTTATGGGTTTCATGAATAGGGTCTTAAAACCCTACCTTGGTATGTTTGTGATGACCTCTAGTGGTAGAGCATTGAATTATTTAGAGCTTATGAACCATTTGGAGGTAGTATTGCAAGTCTTGGGGGAGGAGATGTTGTTGCTAAATATGGTAGGTGTGAATTGAAGGTAACAAGAAGATGGTTGGACCTCCTTGAGGACTATGATATGAGTGTGCATTTTTTTTTGGTAAGCTAATGTTGTAGTCGGTGCTCTAAGTTGGGTGCCTATGGGTAGCCTAGCATATGTTGATGGTGTTGGTGTTGTTGTTGATGGTTCTAAGTCTTCAATGGTTGATGAGGTAAAAGTAAAACAAGATCTTAGGTAATGGTGGTGTAGTTGTTGTTGATGGTTCTAAGTCTTGTTTAGTTGATGAGGGGATAGTAAAGCAAGATCTTGATCCCTCCTTGTTAGAATTGAAGGCCTTAGTGAAAGATGGCAAGGTGGAGGTTTTCTCCCAAGAGGGAGATGGTGCCCTTAGGTACCAAGATAGGTTGTGTGTACCTTGTATTGATGGTTTGAGGGAGAAAATCCTTGATGAGTCGTAGGTTTGATTCAGGTACCCAACTACTATTTTCAAAATAGGATTGCAAAGTTATTGAGCAAACAAGAACATCATGAGAGACCTAACAATCTAACTATGATAAGCTAAGAAGCATCAACCGTCCACAATCGCTGGTATAGTCATATGCTACTCAAGTAGTGTAAATGCCCTCACTGGAAAGAAGTCCCTCACACTCACTCAAAAGCATTTAGAATTCAGGGACTGAGAAAGCATTCTCAGTCTCACAATTGAAATTCAATGCATACTGACTAACACCATAGGCTTGCCTCTATACTCATCTCTGTCTTGGTAATAAAGTGGAGTTGGATCACTTTAGGACTTACAAGCTTGTAACATAGGTTCAGGGTGCTTTGATATGGTATTTTGAGCAAGTAGTAACTTAAAGCTATCCTTGAACCATGTTAACAATACTTTTTGCTTTCATAATCCAACCCATTTTTAATCACTCTACCCTAATTCTCCTGTTATGAACTTTTCTCGAGTGTTTTCTTCTCTTTTTCAACTGTACCTCGATTTTAGACTCATTTTTGCTATTTTTTCTCAACTAAAGACACTTTTCTTTTCTTTTTCTTCACTCGATTCATGCCTTTTCATTTCTTTCTTGATTTCCCAACTAAACACCTTATTATAATTACTTTACCATAATAAGAGCCACCCTCAGCTTGGACAAGGGATTCACTCACTCATCTGGTGGGTCATTTAGGCTAAAAGTGGTTTTACTCAAAGAATAAAGGCCTAAGATCATTTCCATATCCACCACATCACCGAACCAACTTTAGAGTAACAAGGCAAGTTCTGGGTCCATACAAGATGCATGAATGCAACAAAATAAGCTCACAGCACACAAGGCAATTGCATCTACAATCAACTATAAACTCACAGGTCATGCTTTCAGTCTCAGCTTACCTTCACAATATTAGAACAAACATTGCCAGATACTAAAACATGTGTGAATGCATCAATAATCACAACCTCAAAAATTTTGAGGGTACCCAATTTTTTTATCAAAACATTACAAATACATCAAAAAATTAAATATATGCCAATAGATAACACTACTATGAATTTATCAATTATCTACACTACCTAAACATGCCAGTTCAACAGAAAGGTAAACATCCACAAGGAAAAAGAAGTATGACAAGAAAACCTTGGGATCAAAAATAGGGAAAGTTATGGACTTAAGGCTACTCAGACTTCACCTTAATCCATAACTTCCACCACCCCACCAAAATAGGATACTTTGTCCTCAAAGTAAACACACAAACTTAAGATGAGAAAATGAAAAGATAACATAGATATATAAACATTAAAAAGTAATAATTATCAAAACTAATATCCAAAACCAAACATAAGAACATTATCCAACAAAAACATCCAAAAAATAATAGAAAAAACAATATTGTCTAACATAAGGACAAAATACCCATAAGACAAAGTAAGAGCTGGGGTAAAAAGGGGTCAAATATCATGGTACATCAAGCACCAGTCTCGACCTGATCTGCGAGGTCCTGGGGCTGCCTCTCCTCTATAGCTGTACCGAAAGTACCCTCTCCGGATGAGGTAGGGTGTGCTCTCTCTCTGAACAACCGCCAATAAAAGCAACTCTTGGATCACCTCCTCAGGTATGGGCTCCTCCCCCTATCTTGGCTTCTTTGGGGTCGGCTCTGGCTCATTACCCTGATTAAGAGGCCTCTTTTTATGGGTGTACGGATGATCGGTGAGCCAATCAAATGCCACATCATCTATCGGTGCTAGCTCTAGAGATGGAACAGGGGCTATCAATAGCTGTAATAAGTCAGCCTTTAACTTGGCCAACTCCTCAGTAACAGCACATGCATCGACAAACCTAGCTCCCTCAAACCTCTTGTGGATTCTAGCCTCAAATGCATCGACCCGAGCATCCACCGCTCGGACTCTCTCATCAACTAAATCTTAGGCAAATGCCCTCATCCTCTCCTCAAAGTCCCAAATAGTCTGATCAATCAACGGTCGGACCCGTGCTGACAACTCTTGTAGCCTACCTCTGCTACAACCACCCTGCGTAATAAAGCCTGAAAAGCAACAATAGAGAAAAGGAGGTCAACCTGTAGAGCAGATATTGCTGGTCATGGAGTGCAGGAGGGTGGTGTAGACTCGATCTCAATAGCTAGCGTGGGTTCTACAATGGCTGGAGTAGTGTCGGTAGTAGCTGGAGGTGGACCTGGAATTTGAGGCTCAACTGAAAATGGCTCTAGAATAGCTGGACAAGCTGCTTGAGGTAAGGCCACTGGATTCTCATCAGCCTTTATCAGGATAGGGTCTATAGTGTGTGGCCTCTATATGAGGGTCCCAGTGTGGATTAATAGGCACATTTGTTGCACTACATAGTTGATGAATCAGAACTAGAAATGGCAATGAGGTGTTCATCCTAACTACAGCCTCATAAATTAGTTCCGAAATGATCTGGGTACAATTTATAGCATAGCCGGCTAGAATGTTGGCCAACAGTAAGACTCTCTTGAGGGTGATCACATTATCCGTGAAGGTTAGCCTAATACGCCGATGGATAATGGACCACCAAACTTTGGCCTGGAATGAGAGGATTGTGACCCACGTTGGCTCAGCACCCTCCTCACATATTTCACTGGCAATCCACCATAGCAACTCTATCTTAGCCCCAATAACTTTCCCAGTCATCGCTCTCCTCATTTTATCAATCTGTCTATCATACTCTAAGGTAGACTAAGGCACTCTATAAGCGGGCCCAAACTGCACTCGTCAATTCATCTCCTCTAAGATATCAACTTTTCTCCCCCAGACTGTCACCATCCATAGCCTCGGCTCCTCTATTGGCTTCTTATTCTTTGGCAACCCCCGTCGGAGTGTAGCAAGATATGCCGCATAGAACTCACACACTATGTAAGGGGCACATTTTCCCAGTTGCTGTGTGGTCTACTGCAGTCCATGCTTATCTAACCCAGCATCTAATCCGGGTACTTTGTCTAAGCTGAGGCATTTAATCAAGACTCTTTATGAAATTGGCGGACAAGTTGCTTGTCTTGGCCCCCGCTGAGTTCTATGTTTAGAGGTATTGTTGGACAAGTATGTAATTATGTTATGAGCTTTGACCCTCCTGTCTCTTTGATGTTTTATGATGTGAAAGATGTCCCTTAGCCCCGTGTTCCCTTTTTACTGTTGTTATTTAATTGTTTCCGCGACCAAGGATATGTAATGATATGTTAAGAGGCTTAATTGGGGTCCCTTCGGGTTTCCCATTCGGGGTGTCATGTCTAGGCCCTAGGGTTGGGTCGTGATAGACTCATAGGACTATCAAGCTCTATCAACTCATCATCTCACCATTATCACATTACAATCACAGTCGACATTCTCAATTCAAGGCTCTAGACTCAATCCCTAGGTTCATTCAACATTCTCAATTCAAGGCTCTAGACTCAATCTCTAGGTTCATTCATGCATATTTTTAAAATAATCATATAATATCTCATGAAAATTATTCAATTCAAGAAAATAAGTTTATGATGATCATCAACATATGAAAAAAACATGTAAGTAATATAATTTTCAAGAAACCATTTAAGAATCATGTATGTAGACTCATGGACTCTCAACTCATCTATGACCATTTGGGGGGCACATGAGAGAACAATCTTATGCTTTTAGTTTAGCCTAACATACCTTT
>DF357436.1:109011-146156 GCA_000787875.1 Solanum virginianum | reverse complement strand
TACCACTAAAGATGAAGTAGACTCTCATGGACTCTCAACTCATCTATGACCATTTGGGGGGCACATGAGAGAACAATCTTATGCTTTTAGTTTAGCCTAACATACCTGGGATAAAGCTTTACCAATCAACCATAAAAAATTCTCCTTGAATTCTTCAATCAAGCCTTCCTCTTCTCCTCTCTCAAGTCCTAGTCTTTCAAGTATTTAGAAAAGGACTTAGTATGGGGTTTTAGACCCTATTTACTTATCAAAATGACCTAAACTGATCGTGTTTTGAGTTTATGAGGGGTTTGGAATTATCCAGAATGCTCCTCAAATTAAATGAAAAAGTTTCACCCCGAAAATGCCCAGTCTGTGTCACGAACTGGGCGCGAACATGCATATTTCTGCCCCTACTTTTCCCATCAAAATAAAAAAAATCAAGTGTTGTCCGCATCCCTGGCACATCAACACTGTTTTGTAATTAATTATGGAAGATTATCTTTTGACTCAGTCACTCTAAAATTCTATCGAGACCATTAATTTTTTGTGCTGATCGTAAATTTGGTTTTGGATTATCCATCAGAGCTTGGGAAGATGCGTTATACACATGATTCCATTCTTCAGGTATTTTGGTAATTTTATCGAGCGTTACATCATCCATCCCGGGATCATTCGTCTTTGAATAATGAGTAAAGGTGGATATCCAGGCACGAATAGACTCAAAACTCATCTCAGTATTCATATCTATCAATAAAACTCTTGATTCTATCTCAACCATCAATCAACTCTATTCGAATCCAAGAATAGGCAATCAACAAGAAAAGACAATTAATTTAGTTAAGGGTAAGGTAATTTACCTTCAATATTCTCATCATTTGGCATGAATAGGTGCGGATATTTTGCTTTCATCTCTTCCTCAGCTTCCTATGTGGCCTCCTCGACGAATTGATTCCTCCATAGGACTTTGACTAATAGATGCGGATATTTTTCTTTCATCTCTTTCTTAGCTTCCCATGTGGCCTCCTCAACGAATGATTCCTTCACAGGACTTTGACTGAGACTATCTCTTTGGTTCTCAATCTGCGAATCTGACGATCAAGGATTTGGACCGAAATTTCTTTGTAGATCAAGCTATCCTTCACTCCAATGCTCTCCACAGGGATTACCAAGTTAGGATCTCCCAAACATTTCTTCAACATTGACACGTGGAATACTGGATAGATTCCGTCTAACTCGAAAGGCAACTCTTATTCATAAGCGACCTTCCCAATCCTCTTCACAATCCGATAAGGCCCAAAATAATGTGGACTCAATTTACCCGTCTTCCCAAATCTCATGACACCTTCCATAGGTGTCACTTTCAAATATACCCAATCATTCACCTCGAACTCTAAATCTCCCCTCCTCGTATCGGTATAGGATTTATGGTGACTCTAGCAGTCTTCAATCTCTCTTTAATGATCTTGACCTTCTCAATTGATTGATGGACAAGACAAGTCCGATCAACTCCGCTTCTCCAACCTCGAACTACCTAATCGGTGATCTAAATCTCCTCCCATACAAAGCTTCGTAGGGAGCCATCTGAATGCTTGCATAATAACTATTATTATATGCAAATTAAATTAATGGTAGGTAATCATCCCAATTTCCCTTGAAATCAAGCACACAGTCTCTCAAAATATCTTCTAACATCTAAATTATATGCTCTGCCAAACTATCTGTCTGTGGATGAAAGACTGTGCTCAAATTTACTCTCGTACCCAATCTTTTTTGGAACGATCTCCAAAATTGAGAGGTCAATTAAGCTTCTTTGTCCAAGATGATGGACAAGGGAACTCCATGCAACCTCACAATCTCTTGGATGTACAACTTGGCACACTCATCCGAAATGTTAGTTGTCTTCACTGCTAAAAAGTGAGCCGATTTAGTCATCCTATCCATAATCATCATAGCTTCTCTTTGATAAGCGGTTATAGGGGAGTTCAGAAAGGATATGATCGTAGATAGAGACTTCAACCTGTGCGGGGGTAGGGGCGGATGTAGCCAAGTGGATCAAGATATTGAATCATGTTGCTTTTGAGACCTCGATAGACCAGTAATGAAGTCTATATTGATAATCTCCCACTTTCATTCTTAGATCTCAAAGTCCTGAGCTAATCCACATGGCCTTTGATGCTTAACCTTCAAATGCTGGCAATTCTAGGCACTTTGAAAGAAATTCAGCAATATCTCTCTTTATTCCACCGCACCAATAGACTTCTCTCAAGTCATGGTACATCTTGGTAGAGCTAGGATGAATAGAGAATCTAGTGCTATGAGTTTCAGCCATGATTCTATCTTGAATGTCGTCAACATCTAGGACTCACAATCTACTCTGGTATCTCAACACTCCATCTCCCACTTTGGAGAAGACCATCACTTTCTGTTTGTGGATAGCCTCTTTCGATTAGAGTATCACAGGATCTCAATCTTGCTTTTCTTTCACCTCTACCACTAAAGATGAAGTAGACTCGTTCTGAATTTTAACTCTTCCCTCATCATTCTCCTCAAGTTGAACTCCCAATCAGGCTAATCGATGCACTTCTTTAGCTAGCTCCTTCTTTCCTTCTTCAATATGGGTTATGCTACCCATTGACAACCTGCTAAGAGCATCAGTAACAATATTAGATTTACCTGGATGATAGAGAATGCTCATATTGTAATCCTTGAGCAACTCCAATCATCTTCTCTATCGCATGTTGAGCTCTTTCTGACTAAAGACATACTGAAAGTTCTTGTGGTCGGTGAACATATGCATATGCACTCCATACAAGTAGTGGCGCTAGATTTTAAGTGCAAACACAACCATTGCTAACTCAAGATCATGGGGTGGATAATTCCTCTCATGAATTTTAAGTTGTCTGGAAGCATAGGTTATAACCTTCCCTCTCTGCATCAGTACACATCCGAATTCAACTCTCAAACCATTACAATAGATCATAAAATTCTCTATTCGATTGGGCAAGGTTAGAACTGGTACAGTAGTCGGTCTAGTCTTTGATTCTTGGAAGCTTTTCACATATTCATCAGACCATTGAAACTTGACCTTTTTCTGAGTCAACTTAGTCAATGGTGCGGATAAGGAAGAAAACCCCTCAACAAATCTGCGGTAATAGCCTGTCAACCCTAAGATACTTCTTATATCAGTAAGGCTGCAGGTGTATTCATCAACCCAAAGGACATGACCAAGAACTCAAAATATAGTCTTAAAGGTTGTCTTTGGAATGTCACATTCCCTTACTTTTAACTGATGGTAACTAGATCGGAGGTCTATTTCGTCTAGTCCTAAAAGTTGTATTTCGAATATCACATTATCTTGTTTCCAAGTGATGATAACCAGATCTAAGATCTATTTTTGAGAAACAAGAGGCACCCTGAAGTTGGTCAAATAAATCATCTATCCTTGGGAGAGGATACTTATTCTTTATAGTGACTTTGTGCAGTTGCCTATAGTCGATACACATTCTGAGAGACCCATCTTTCTTTTGCATGAATAGGACAAGGGCACTCCAAGAAGAAACACTTGGCCTTATGAAGCCCTTCTTTAAAAAAAATCTTTCAATTGTTCTTTCAACTCAGTCGAGGTCATCCTATAAGGTGGAATTGAGATAGGCTGGCTATCAGGAAGAGCATCAACCCTAAAGTTGATCTCCTTATCAGGAGGGACTCCGGGCAGATCCTCAGGAAACACTTAAGGAAACTCATTCACAATCGGGACTGACTCAAGAGTAAGAGACTCAACATCATTAGATTTAACTTTCACAAGATGGTGTATACAACCCTTAGCAATCATCTTTTTGGCTCTAAAATATGAGATAAATTTTCCCTTAGGTGATGTGGAATCACCCTTCCACTCTAGAACCAGTTCATTCGAAAATTAGAACTTAATGGTTCAGGCTCTACAATCAATGGGGGTATAACAGGCATGGAGCCAATTCATGCCAAGGATCAAATCAAAATCAGTCATATCTAACTCAATTAGATCAATAATAGTATCCCTATGATGGATGGACACTACACAAGCTCTATAGACTTTCTCAGCTCGAATAGACTCACCAACAAGAGTAGAAACATCAAAAGGTTCAAGAAGACTCTCAGGAGTTCTATCAAATCTACTGGCCACGTAAGGAGTTACAAAAGATGATGTGGCACCAAGATCCATCAACACAGAACAATTAATAGAAAAGGACTTGAATCATACCTGTCACAATATCTGTGGAGTTCTCCTGATCATGTCGACTACCTATGGCATACAAATAGTTTGTAGCTTTGCTTGCGCCTGCCGTAGTACCTCTCTGATTTCTCTTAGTTATTGGGGCTGGTGCCGAAGATTGAGCTAGGTCAACCCGCTGTGGACAATCTCTTTGATAGTGACCTGCTTGGCCACACTTGAAGCATATATCACTCCCCACGTGGTACTTACCCATGTGTAACTCTCCACATTTACCACATGATGGATTACCTCATGAACTTTGAGCCGCATTAGCTTGTGACTGCGAGCCATGAGCTCCAACATTCTGGGACCTATGGTCATTTCTAACTTTAGGCGCAGATGCACTAGCAAATGTTGGTGCTGGATATCGACTACCATTGTCTTTCTTCCCAACCTCATTGTTGGATGTTTTAGCTTTCTTGCTTCTCAACTCATCTCTATCATGTTGCCTCTTCTCATCAGCTTGTTGTATGAAGGTCATTAATCTCCCAATATCCATGTCACTCACGAGCATTGCTCCCCTACCATCTCTTTTTGGCCCTCTATTCAACCCATCCACATACATCCCCATCCTTCCCCTCATGTCAACAAACATGTCCAGAGCATAGCAAGATAGTTGTGTAAGCTTCAGCCCATACTCTTACACAGTCATAGAGCTATGTTTCAAGTTCAAGAACTCTCTTACCTTTGCCTCTCTACACTCCCTTAGGAAAAAGCGCCCCAAGAAAGCTTTCTCGAACATAGCCCAAGTCAGCACGGGGGCATCGTTTCCTCCACCCTTCTTGCACTGATCATACCAAAGCCTCACACCCTTGAGTTCATAAGTAGATAGTTCCACTTTGTCAGCATCAGCCACATGCATCACTTGGAACACTTTCTGAAACTCCTCCACATAATTCTCAGGATCCTCAGTGGATGAAGACCCTGTGAACTCAGGCACGTTCATCCTCAAGAATTTCCAGACTCTAGAAGTGTCATGGGCATCCTGTCAGGCCGCTTCTTGTCTCGCAGCAGGTGATGTGATAGCCTGGGCTAGAGTTTGAATAGTCTGGCGTAGGTCAGCATTGGAGACCTCATCTTGCAGGGGCTGCGCAACAGGGACAGCCTATTCCACGAGCTCCTCATGTCCTTGAGGCTTAGGTGGGTTAACATTCTGTTTGGCGGGACGTCCTTTACCTCTGACGGCTCTTCTGGGATGTATGATCACAATTCTGCAACGCGCAAAGAATGAATTAAAACAGAACTTTCACAGACATAACTCTATAGCACGATTTAGAACATGAATGAGGGGAAACAATTCCTAATGTCTTATAGCCTCGTGCTTATCGAGTGTGGTCGACAACATACCTGTAAACAAGACACGACTTCATAGACACCCTAGGACACTTGAACTCGTGCTCTGATACTAAGTTTGTCATGCCCCTGGAGGGTACCCTAGATGTAATCGGCACCTAGAGACTATTACTAGTCCCGAAGCGAACCCCACTTGGCCTTATCACATTCATTCAATCAGTAAACTCTACAAATCAGCGGAAGATAAAAGGAAGTAAATGGGAATATCTCATCTAGTCTCAAGTAATATCATAAATAAAAAGGCTAATAGAAAGAACTAGCTCACAATCTTATCAATCAACATCTGACTCTAGTCTATGAAGTCTCTATCACTATCAGGTGGTGCCAACGACAGAACCATGGCTACCTCAATCAAAATAAAGCTAAGCAACTCTAACTCTAAAGAAAGATGAAAGTAAAGTAATGAAATCCTCTGAAGTAGGGGAGACTCACCAATCAGCTAAATGTCCAAAGATCCTCAATGATGTGCCTACTGATGATCTCTATCTCATGTATCTACATCATAAAATGATACAGCACCTGAGTAGCATCAGCAAATAGAATATACGATATGAAAAATAGCTGAATGAAATCGAAACAGGTAGAACAATATAGAAACAACAATCAACTCAATATAGAAACCAATCAATATGTCAAATGTCTATCTAAAGCAAGGTCCTAATCCGATTCATCTCAAAGAGGCTCATCTCAACTCATTTCATCTCATCTCATCTTATCTCGACTCAGAGTACTCAAGGTGGGAACTTTCTGGGAGTTTCTCTTATCCGACAACAATCACTTATGAGCTAGTAATTGTACAACAATCTCGCTGATGTTGCCACAGTCGTTCCGTACTTGCTAGGTAGGGAATGAATCGAATCCACTAGGGACCTAAGCAACAAACTAGTCTTTTATTGTTTCAGGGACTCTATCAAGAGGGGACCTCAACATAATATGGTATGATGGTCCTAATCCTCACCTATGTTTGGCTACGTAGTTTGATGAGTACGAGTTGGATTAACTCTTACTCTTTTGGTGTTCGATACTTCTCCTATGACTCAATGCTTATAAGATAATCAATCTGATCAATATGATTATATCGTCTCAAATCATCTCATCACAAATCAACCTCGTAGAGGCAATCATTGTTCAATTAGTCTTATAGAAATTATCATCATCTCATCAATCAACATATTAATCAATAGCTCAAGGCTTAGAACAATCGTTAGGGAACAATCAAATAGACAAATCTTTAGAGTTCATTTATGGAGACTCATAGGACTATCAAGATCTATCAACTCATCGTCTCATCATTTTCATGTCACAATCACAGTCGACATTCTCAATTCAAAGCTCTAGACTCAATCCCTAGGTTTATTCATGCATGCTTTCAAAACAATCATGTAGGGTTATACAATATCTCGTGAAATGTATTTAATTCAAGAAAATAAGTTTATGATGATCATCAACATATGAAAAAAAACATGTAAGTAATACAATTTTCAAGAAACCATTCAAGAATCATGTATGTAGACTCATGGACTCTCAACTCATCTATGACCATCTAGGGGGGCACATGAGAAAATAATCCCATACTTTTAGTTTAGCTTTACATACCTGGGATAAAGTTTTACCAATTAACCGTCAAGAATTCTCCTTGGATTCTTCAATCTAGCCTTCCTTTTTTCCTCCCTCAAGCCCTAGTCTTTCAAGTATTTAGAAAATGACATCAAGAATTCTCCTTGAATTCTTCAATCTCATGTTCTTCTTTCTTCTTTCTCAAGCCCTAACTTTTAAGTGTTGTGAAAAAAGATTTAGAATGGGGTTTAAACCCCTATTTACTCATCAAAATGACTTACATTGATCGTGTTTTGAGTTTAGGAGGGGTTGGGAATTATCCGGAATACCCCTCAAATTAAAAGAAAAAGTTTCACCCGACGCGGACTAGGCGCGGACATGCATATTTTCGCCCCAACTTTTTCCATCGAAAACAATAAAAAAAACAAGTGTTGTTCCACGTCCCTAGTGCGTCCGCGCACTGACATTGCTTCATAATTAATTACAAAAAATTATCTTTTGACTTGATCACTTTAAAATCCGATCGAGACCATTTTCCCGCTCAAGTTTTCGTGTTGATCGTAAATTTGGTATCGAATTTTCCATCAGAGATTGGGAAGACGCGTTATAGCGTACTATTCCATTCTATGGGTATTTTGATAATTTTACCGAGCGTTACACCAATAAAAAATATTTCATGGGTTTTTTAATTTAACCTTTTCAAGACAGTTGTGTATTGACATGTCAGTTTCAATTACTTCATGATATTTCTTTAGCTGTTTCAATTATAATTTTTACAATAATTTCTGAAATATAGATAAAAAATCTATCGATGTTACATAAATTGAGACTAAAAAATAATTTATATTGCGGCCTCCGATGAGCCAACAAAAAATAATTTGTGAGTTTTTTAATTTAATCTTTTCAGGGCAGCTATGTATTGACATGTCTGCTTCAACGACTTCATAATATTTCATTAGCTGTTTCAATTATAATTTTACGGTATCTTTTAAAATATATAAGAAAAATCTATCGATGTCACATAAAGCAAAAACAAAAAATAATTTATATTATGGCTTCCGGTGAGCCAACAAAAAATAATTTATGGTCTTTTTAATTTGATCTTTTTAAAGCAGTTGTGTATCGACGTGTATGCTTCAACGACTTCATAATATTTCTTTAGCTGATTCAATTATAAGTTTACAATATCTTCAAAAATATATAGAAAAAATCTATCGATATTTCATAAATCGAAACTAAAAAATAATTTATATTAGACCCATACTAGCACGGGTCTTCACCACTAGTTAAATACTAAATAAGGAAAATCTACAAGTGATGTAAATTTGTCCTTCAGACAAAATTAATAATAAGAAAAATTGTTATGAATTAAAATCTCCTTATTTCAGTTGGACAAGGGTAATTAAAACAAAAAGGGAGGCGGCACGATTATCCGTAAGTATAACTAACATAAACATTTTATTTTGTTCATATGGCCATTATTTAAATGAATAAAAGTTATGGCCAAATAACAAAAGCCTAGTCATAAAATTTTAATTCATATTTTGACAAGACTTAGTGTAGGGGACGTTTGTAATTATATAAAATTTATTAAATATAAATTTTATAAAATTATTCAAATTATATTAAATTTAAAATATATTAGTACAAATAAATATTGAGAATTAATATAATTTAGTTAATTATTTAAGTTCAATAAAATATGAATTTAATTAAAGAGAAACTTACAGAAATAACTATATTTTATGGGTTATGATATTTCTCTAGCTACATTTATTATAATTACCAAATATAACTACCAGCTATATGAAAAAAAAATACAAAAATACAACAATTAACTTAGTATTTTAATATTAGTATATACTGTGTATATGTTATTAAGGAAAGGATATAGCCGTTTTTTAAATAGTAACAACAAATTACATTAATTAGGTTATCCCATTTTGAATTGTCAATCTTCCCTTTATGGGTATTAATATCAAAAACAGCTAAAAAATGATCATTCAAAAAGGTTTTTTCAAACTGTCCTCTTCATGGTGCTTTTTCTCTCTTTCCAATAATCACCATTGTTATCTTTAATATAAAATTGATAAAGGTAGTATCAAGTTTAAGTTTGCGGACTCTATTAATTTTATTTTATCGATAATCGATAATCGATATTTTATTAACATAAATATTTATTTTTTTAATTATGGAATAGGAAATGTCAACCATAGTAGTTTTAGGAGAATGGAATGAAGACAACTGCTACACCGAATACAAAGTAGATGGCATTGTGCTGAGGAAATATGCTTTGTTGATGATTTGGTCTGTATAATTTTGAATCAATTGAGTATTGATTTGGTTATAAAATCCCTAAAAATCAAATACATTGTTGATGGTAGCAATACGCCTATGAAAATACATAATGACTTGGGTGTTCGGGTGTATGTTCAGTTAAAGAAATCGAACATGAGATTAAATTGTGTGCATTTTTAAACAGTTGCTTTGGATGTAAAGTTGTATACATTTTATATATAGATTAAAACATGGATACATGTAATATTCAACTATCAAGAATTTTTTTGGATTGGGATTAAATACCTCCTTTTGCATGACAACCCAAAAAACAGTTACTTCTGACCAAAAATGTTGAATATATTTTTGTATACGGACTAAAACATGGATACTTATAATATTCAACTGTCAACAGTTTTTTCAGAATGGATTATATACCTCCTTTGTTGATTGTTGTCCTTCTTCATGCGCTACTTTTTCACTGTTACATTCTTTTTTTTTTCTTGCCAACATTAATTTTCTCTCCCAAATATTTTAACCCTTCTTTTCTCTTAACGGATTTTGCCCTTTGCTAATGAGTGATTTTGTTCAATGGTACGGGATCGTTGTTGTTCTTTGTACGTATCTCCATCTCCATTGCAACAACAGATGCTGAAATAATGGCTTGTTGTTGAGTTATACACAAATCAAAGGATGGTACTTCATCCAATTTATCAGTGTAGCTTATACATCTTGTAACCCTCCTTAGAGTGCTAATTTCATCCATTGTGAATGTTGTGGAAAAAGATTTGATACACAAGCCTACTGATGAAACATAAAAAATATATATAAGTATAAACCTTTACTATAAATTAGGGATCTATATGATACCTTGTTGTTGAATACGAATCGCATTTTAGATGCCTGAAATCATTCAAAAAATTGTGATTTTGATGATGAAATCAAACAAAATCACCAAAAAAAAATGGGGGGTGGTAAAAAAATCATTATAAATACAACCTTTTTTATATGGAATAGTGACTTCGGAAGATATCCACAAAGATTCTCAAAGTACTCTTCCAAGAAAATCCTTTGGATAATATTGAATTTGAAGATGAAATTTGGAAAGACACGCTATTGATAAATTATGAAAGAGAAAAAGGTTTAAATCTGAAATAATTCATACATTTAACGTTTTTTGAGTAGAATAGCGTGTATAGTTCCTAGTTTGCATAAGTATTGACATGTATATTCCTCAAAAGATAGTACTTATGTTGTACCGTAATTTTATTATTTAATACATGATATCTTGCTATTAATACACATTTATATTCATATGTGATAAATAAATAAAAGTGTCATCCTAATGAATAAATATTAGTAAATGTTTGTTATACTATGTAGGTTTTCCTTAATTAAAAGCTCGAGTTCATTTATTTGGGCTACAAAAGATGATTCACTTTATTAGGTCCAATATTATCTCATCCTAGAGGGCCCACTTGATGCCACTTGTCAGATGACATGGCATGTCAAGTCAAAAAAAAGAAGCAAATAAAATCATGTCATGTGTTAAAATGATATGACATTCCTATCTCAATCAAAGGCTAATAAAAATGTGTCACATGTACAAGTGACGTGTTCCAACCATTCAAATGTAGCCATATCACTCGAAAGAAAACCTATTCTATTCATTTTTCTGTGTCGTGTCACTTAAATCTGGTTGGCTGAAAGAAAGCTTGATTCCATTATAACTCCTCTATTCTACAACTATATATAGGGTTCTTCATAATTCAGAATTCATATATAAGAATTTTAATAAGAAGCCAGAGAGAGCTCGTAGATCAAATGCGCAGATTTCTCTACAAGCTACAAGTTCTAGAATTCAAGCAATTAAGCATTCAAGTTCAAGCAAATTCAAGAACTTTGGGTAGAATTCAAGCAATTAAGCATTCAAGTTCAAGCAAATTCAAGAACATCAATCAAATTCAAGAACATACCCAAAAGCTCTTGAGTTCAAATACAAGTCAAGATCAAGTTCAAGAACAAATTCATATCAAGTTCAAAGTCATCAAATCCGTAAATCAAGATCAAGACTACAAGATCCAATATCAAGCTCAAAAGTCCTTAAATTCAAGTACAAGTCAAGATCAAATCCATCAAGTTTACAAGATTCAAGATCAAGCTAAAAAGTCTTTGAATTTATATTTAAAAAGGCGAATCAGATGATTCATAGATTGTAGAACTTACTCCTTAAAATAAAATATTACGATTGTTGCAATATTTTTTGTTGTCTGATTAGTATTTTCTTAACGCGAATTTTATTTTCATACAGTATCCAAACAAGGTATAAAACAACTTAAAAGTATGTATTACTTTTATATTTTCTTTTTCTTTTGAATTATTTAGTTTCATTAAAAAGAAAGAATTCGACATATATGTAAAATAAAGTTACTTTTTAATTTATAGGTTAAAAATTGTGATAGATAATTACTTCATCAGTTCCAAGTTTATGTGATATCATTTGAATTGACATAATGTCTAAGAAAAAATTACTTTTAAAATTTGTGATTTAAAATAGTTCTTAAATATTTATTTGGTTATAAATTATTCACTAAGAATAAAAGAAAAAATTTTAAATTAATTTTTTAATTAAATATAGTAAAGATGACATTATTGTTTGGACGGACTAAAAAAAAACAACATATCCAGTGGAATCCCACAAGTGGGGTCTTGGGAGAGTAGAATGTACGCAGACCTTACTACTACCTCATAGAAGTAGAGAGGTTGTTTCCTGGGAATACTCGTCTCAAAAACCTATAAGCAGAATAAACTAGATATGACCAAAAAAAAAAAGGAAAGCAAAGGGAATAGAAAGAGCGATTAATAACGAAAAGCACATGGCAGTATGTAATAACGATAAAATTAATACATATACAATAGATAATGACAACACATGATATAAAACACGACTACTCCTGCTACCCTACTATATCCCAAGGCCAAATATCCACCTAACCCTACCAACCAATTAGCCTGCTACTCTAATCTGCAACCTCCACTCTTTTCTATCTAAGGTCATGTCCTCGATGAAATCAAGTTTCGCCATATCTTGTTTGATAACCTCCTCCCAGTACTTCTTCAATCTACCTCTATCCCTCCATGTAACTCCCAAAATCAACCTCTCGCACCTCCTAATAGAAGTATCGGTACTCCTTCTCTGCACATATCCAAACCATCGCAGTCTTGCTCTCATCATCTTATTAGCTATAGGGGCCACCTTTAGCTTCTCCCGAATGTTGTCATTCCTAATCTTATCACTCCTGGTGTGACCACACATCCATCTCAACATCCTCATCTTTGCGGCATGCATCTTCTAAACATGTGTTACGATGTGTGACATCATCATCGATATCACCACTACTCTGGATGATAGACCCTAGATACTTAAAGTTTTCCCTCTTGGGGATAAGTTGAGTGGCAAGTCTCACATCAATGTCTACTTCATCTCTCGCAACACTGAATTTGCACTCCAAGTATTCTGTTTTGATCCTGCTTAGTTTGAATCCTTTGGACTCCAAGGTGTGTCTCCAAACCTCCAACCTAACTAAAAAAACATTATATAAAATAGTATAGAGAGTATTTATTTAATTTAACTTAAAAAATAACAAAAAGTATACTCACTTTGTCCCATTTATGAGTTACTTCTTTTAAAATTAATCCTAAAAAATGACACATTTCTATATTTAGTATTCATCCGTCCCATTTTATATGACAATATTTGACTTGGAATGATATTTATAAAAAAAAATAAAATTGATAGATATTTATGTTATTAAAAATTATTTTATTAAGATAAAAGAGAAATTTTAAAATTGAATTATTTTTAATGAACTAAAATGGAAAGGGTAATAAAATGGAACGTATGAAGTAAACTTTTTTGACTTAAAATACCTATTTTACCCTCAATAAAATATTTTTAGACCCAGAAATATCTATATACTTATTTCAAATTTCTTTTTTTCTCTTTTAAACTCCACAAAATATATATTGAACTATCAATAGTTCAAAATCTTGACACTTTTAATCCTCTTTGTATCTCTACACCTTCCTCCAAGAATCCCAGATTCGTTCAATCTGAAATCCCCACGCCTTTCACAGGTTTTCACTTCATTAAAATTACACAAAACGTCCATCCCCACATTTCAATTGATATTTTTCTGTTATATATTCGCAGTTTCATCTGTTTTTGATTGGATTTAGGTTACAGTAAATTATACTGAAAGTAGAAAAGATGGATCCAGATTCAGTGAAATCGACTCTCTCTAATTTGGCATTTGGAAATGTAATGGCTGCTGCTGCTGGCGATTACCAGAAGGTATCAACTTTTTGAATCTCTCTTATTTTCTTTATGTTATTACTCCATGCCCATTCTGTTGAGCTGAATTTGTACATCCTAGCCGATATTGAGGTCTTTGGTGCTAAAAAGTTTGGCTATGAAGTTAAACTCCACAATTTTCAAGAATTTGAAAAACAACAAGAAGAAGTTTTCAATTCAAATTACTCACAAAAGGTCTAAAACAATTCCAATTTGTATTCATGGCTAAACACAACTTGCCAATTTTTCAAATATTATTTTTCACTTTTAAACTTTTTTCAAAATTTCACAATGAAACATGGCCAAGAGCTGCTAGCCGATATTAAGTTTGGATAAAGAAAGAGAATTATGGTAGGTGGACGACAGCACATAGATACTATAATTATAGTGAATTTGAACACTCTATGGACCTGAATACGGCACAATATAATTCATATAGTTGATCCCAACTAAGTTGGGATCGAGGCAGAGTTGATTGATTGAATTTCTGTATGTCTGTTGTTTCTGATGTTCAATTCATATTTTTGTTTCAACTTATGTAGATGGTGGTAAAGGAACATTTTTTGCTGGTTCATCATATAGTTTTGCAGGACTTGGAACATATTCGTAAAGTCTTTCAGAGTTCAATACTGAGTGTTTGTACAATAAATCATTATGGGGTTTAATTGTTGAGAACTTGAAGTCAATAGAATCTTGGTTAAGGTGTTACAGTAATCTTTTTCACATGCAGATGAAGGAATCATTTTGTAGAGGTAGAGTGGAATGGATATAAATGATTCACATAGTCACCTCTACTAGTTTGTTATTGAGGCATAGTTTCTATCATTGTAAAGTTTGAACTTTTAGGTATTCATATAAGACAGGTGAAGTTGTAAGCAGTTAAAAGATACAATGGATTCTTAAATTTCTATACTATGTCTTTTCTGTACAAGTTTCTGTTTTTCTGATTATAGTCACATTACTAAGCTGGGATCAATTTTCATTGAAGTCAAAATGATGTTATAAATGTGAAAACTAATCCAGATGTTTGTGATGGAGCTTTTAGTAATTTTATTATTGTGTAGACAAATCCGCATGCACCATTTTCTCTATTAGACTAAGATAATTTCTATTCAACAGAATATGAAAAGAGGTTTCACTCATTCAAAAAAGGAAAATATAGAAGATTCACCTACATTCATGGGATGTTAATGTTGAGTATACTTTTCTATATATCAAGCTTATCTTCTTTCCTTGCCATTGGACATGGAGCTGTTGTTTATCGTCTGGCTAGATTGATGCTGCCTTCTTTCTCAGGATAAACTCATCCTTACATGAGAAATATCGAGAATGATTGCTATTTTTATCTGCTTATTTTGATATTTATATTCCAAACAGAAACCATTTAAGATCACTATTCTTGATAACCTAAGATGGTTTGAGAAGTCATTCAGACATAACCAGTTATGTTGGATGAAATTATGGTTATACTCCAGTAATTTAAGAAAAAGAGCGTCAGTTAGGGGTGCTTTCAACATTTCAGGGGAGTTAGACCTTTGATGCTACTTGCTATTCTGTTGGGATAACTGTTATTTGAAATTGATTGATAGATCATTGTAATATACCTCAAAACGTCTAGCAATTTTAGTTACCTGGTATTAACTATAAATCATTTGTATCCAATTTTTCCCTTTAGGAAATGCTGGCTCAAGATAAGGCGCAAGCATCGTCTTCTATTAATCAAGACGTAGACCTTGATGAACTGATGGATGTAAGTTTGCATATCCTTAAATGTTTCTCCTTCTAGGCACATAATCTGTATGCCTGTTCACTTGCCCATTGTGCTTTTAACAGGATCCTGAGCTGGAAAAGTTGCACGCAGATAGGATTGCAGCTCTCAAGGTCTGTTACTTTGTCTTGCCTGCAGGACAATGCAGTTAGTTATATCTGGAGGCGAAGTACCTGATTGTGAGACAATTGTTTTCTCTGGACTCTCTTCTGCAGAAAGAAGCAGAGAAGCGACAAGCTTTAAAAAGGCAAGGGCATGGAGAATATAGAGAGATTAGTGAAGGAGATTTCTTGGGTGAAGTTACCGGTAGTGAGAAAGTGATTTGTCACTTCTATCATCGAGAGTTCTACCGATGCAAGTAAGGACTTACTTCATGTTTCAAATTTCAACGTCCTCTCACACAAATGAAAAAGGCATAAAATAAGAGGACAGTTCTTTCAGGCATAAAATAAGAGGACAGTTCTTTCTCAATCATAGTTCCTATATTTTTCTGATGTAATCTGTGTTGGAGAAAGAGAGGGAAAGAAAGGTTTGTATAATTTCCCAGCTTGAAAAATTCTGGTATTTCTCATACTGCAAATTTATAGTTTGAGTTGCTCTGGAATCAGTAGCGTGCACTTCAGTCTTCTAACTTATAATCTGATGCAACAAGCTTGACACTATTCATTAATTTTGTTGCTTAATTTGCACCTTGAAGGTTCCACATGTGACTGCTTTACCAAGGTTAACTAGCCATTCAAATTTTTATTGGATGGGTTGTGACAATTCTCTTGCTTATCTTTGTATTTTGATGCATTGACACCACAATATATATTAATCTGGCTATATATACTTTGAAATAGAAAATAAATGGGATTGCATACAACCACATGCATGTATACATAAGCATAGTGATCTTTATTGTTCTTTCAGGATCATGGATAAGCATTTGAAGTCTCTTGCACCAATACATGTTGATACAAAGTTCTTAAAGTTGGATGCTGAGGTCTGTTTTGCTTGAGTTCTTGGACACTTCTTTTCTCAGATTATACAGTACGAATAGTTCTGAAATTTTGTGAAGTATCTGCGCCCACCTATGCGTGGAAGTTAACACAAGAAATAAAAAACAATAACTCACATAAGCTGGCTCTATAACTTTTGGAGGACTGCAGATTGGATCTCATTTTTGTGCTAATAACTCATTTTTTATTGTATTACCTAATGGCAGAATGCTCCCTTTTTTGTTACAAAGCTGGGAATTAGAACTCTACCATGTATCATCTTTTTCAGGTTAGTGCCATCTGCTTTGCACTGCTCTATTAGTTCTCCTATAATATGTCCATGTTTGGGTGGTTCTCTGGTTGTTCTCAAGGCCGAATCAAGAAGATTAAATTAGTCTTTCCTCCAAGCAATAAGATCGAACCTCAAGTTTAAACGAATTACCAGAACATGAGTCAATTTTGCCAGGACCTCCTCCAAGCAATAAGATCGAACCTCAATTGTCCTAATTTATTTGCCTCAAAACAATGTAGTTCAAATCTATGTTGCTCGGACTCTTCAAAAATGTCGATGGGTGTGTGTCGGATCCTCCAAAAATAATGTATACTTGAAGGATCCGATACAGGTGCAACAACATTTTTGGGGAGTCCAAGCAACTTAGGTTCAAATGACTGTCAAAACAGTCCCCATGCATAGGGAAAGTGAAACATCCATCTGTCAGTGTTGTAAGGGAGCTGGCGTGGTTTTTTGTAAACTTGGTTTCTGTTTGTTTTCTTTTTCCTTCCAAGTTTACTTTAAGTTAGATGGGGGAGCTACCATGAACTTCACAAACACATACTCCATATAGTTACATAAGACCTAAATGATACACATGCATGTGAATATTAGCATCAATGCATCCATTGGGGGTTTGGTTAGTTACACTAGCTCTTTACCAAGCAATGTCGTTTTCTTTTGATCTACACTTAATTGCTCTTCAGGAATGGAATAGCTTCAGATAGGCTGGTTGGTTTTCAAGATTTGGGAGGAAAAGACGATTTCAGCACAAAGGCTCTGGAGGGTCTTCTGATAAAGAAAGGTAACACCTTTTAATTGGATGCATGATCGCTAGTAGGGCAATGTATTATCTGTCATTTGATCCGTATTAAGTATTGGCGGGTTGGGTTTTTTGTTATCCGTTGTTATCCAACCCTTTTTTTATACAGACATCCTGTCCGCCATGTGCCAGTACCGAATTTCTTATGACACACTAAACCATCTTTGGTGCAGGAATAATCAAAGAGAACAAGAAAGAAGAAGAGGATGATGATTCATATGCTGATAGAAATAGATCAGTGAGATCGTCAATCAATCCTGATTCAGATTCAGACTGATGAGTAATTACTGGTCATTGGTTTCTTCTAATCAAACGAGTATTCATCACATTTTCCAATATCTATATCTCCCAGATCGTGGGGTACCTCACATTATCTAAAACAATGTCTTTGCATTGTTGAGATGATAACTGAAAAAAATGGAATAATGTGCTTGAAATAGTATGTTGTAGTAGTGTAACATTTCTACTTGTTACTTCTTAGTCCAGTTTTGTGGTGAGTAAAAAACAGGCTGTATTATTGCAAACAGATGAATTTTTTCGATTTCTCCCAACTGAGGGTCTGGAAAATATGTAGTCTGTATCCGAATTCTCTTATTCTATTATTGTAAGTTTTGGAGAAAACGAAAGAAGAGACGTAATTCTCTCTGGTTTTGTCATAACTCACTTGATTCAATCCTTCTGTTTACTTCCTTTTGCTGGTTCGACATGTTTTCATGAAAAATAAACTTGCCATTGAGGGCCAATTATTTTCCTCTATGCTCTGGTTCGTCTCTGTCCAAATTCGGATAAGTTAGCCAAGCGAGTTCCGAATGCTGAATGCTATACTATATAGAAAGTTATGGCTGGAACTCCTTCAGAGTCATTGAGGAAGTATGGTTCCCAAGATGAAGGGAAATGCAAAAGAATGATATCCAACAGGGAATCAGCAACAAGATCAAGTATTTGGATGAGCTATTGGCTCAAGTGGATCTACTTAAGGAGGAAAACAATCTAATTGTGACTAACACAAATATGGTGGATCACCTTTACTTGAACGTGGAAGCAGAGAGGTTATTCACATTTCATTTTATGGTCAGAGGAGAATTGAAAGTTAAGCAGTGCAAATCTAAAGACTCTCCCAGGGGAAAAATAGAGATGTCTCCTACGTTATCCATAATATGTTAAACCACAAGCCGCAGTCTTCTCAAAGTTTAACCCATTCGATTAATTTATAGTTTACTCATATTTTACCCATGAATATCAATTTTTCTGAGTTGAATATAGGTTTGAACACATAACTTATCCATATAAAAAATCACTCATCCAACCCATAAAAATATGAACAGTTTAAACGAATTACCAGAACATGAGTCAATTTTGCCAGGACCAGGGTAAATACTATGCTGGAAGAGGGAATTTAGATCTGAAAGGCCTGAAGCACAACTTTATTACTGTATTCAACAGTGGAAGAGCTAGTAGACTGAAGTTTGAAATTAGGTACTAACAAAATATAGTAATATACTATTAATAAGGTATGTAACTAGTGAAACTGGAGAAAAGAAGTGTAGCAAACCCTTCTAGTCACAAGATATAAATGATTCAAAGTTCAAACATGCAAAACTTGTAACTGTCAGGTTTTACCATAAAGTACAAGAACGGACCTTTTTTGCTATTGGAAAGGTAAAAAGAATTACCAAAATGTTAAAAATTCGTTAGTTCTTTTTTTTTCTTTCGTAAGAAAAAATAGCAAAAAGAAGATTGAAATTTTCTTTTATTATATAAGGGGGAGTTTGGGATGAAGCAGATACGTGTCTGCTTCAAGGGAGCAATTTTGAAAATAATTTAAGTAATTATTTTTTATTTTATTTTGATATAATTAGTGTGTATTTTTTTTGAAATTATGGGATTTACCTTAATCATAATCTTTACTTTTAAATTCCTATACTTCAATTATAACTTCAGAGTGTCAGTAATATTTGTTTATATTGAAAATACTGAGTAAAAAATCAGCGATCAATGATAAAAAAAACTTTAACTAAGAACATTTCAATGGATCTTTTCACATTAGATTTGCATAAAAAAAAAGAGATGATCTACTACCACGCATATATATATATTGATTTATATTTTGGAATAAAATTTAAAAAATTTTAATCATTACAACTTAAATTAATCAATATTAATAATATTTATTTTATATTTAATAAGATAATTTAATATCATTTAATTATATTACTAAAAATAAATTTTTAAATAAATATTGAATTCATACCTGACATGACATCTTTGCAACTAGTTTGATTAAAAATACGACTTAGAAATCGTGCACGTCAATTTTTACAATTTAAGGATATGTGACATGATAATCTTTTTAAAGATTCATAAAGTAAATGGACAAATTTTCGTGTAATTCTTTTTTCAATGCCTTATATGCTAGAGTGGGTCCTAAGATTCCAAAACAAGAGAAACAAACAAATAGAGAGTTTTTTGTGTCACTGTCTACCGGTAGTCTAATCTAAGTTTTACATTTGTTAGACTTGATATTTGCTTCACAATTGATTTACAAACAAATTAAACATGAACTTAACCTAGATTTAGCATATCTATTGGAATAATAATTAAAAAAATTACAGGCGTCATAAGGGAACCCTTGATTACGTAGAAGATATGGACTAGGCTCATTATTAGGTATATATTATTAATCATGGGTTTAGATATAGTATTCTAATAATTTTTAAAAATGAACATCTAAGTGGGAGATCATTAGGGTATATTATTAACTTGCATTTAGATATAGTATATTATAAATTTATAACAATTGTAATGGTTAAAAATCTAAGTGGTAGATTCTTGGAATATATATTATTAATCATGAGTTTAGATATATTATTTATTATAGAAAAATTGTTTATTCAATAGTAATAAAAATTTTAATAGATCATATATTTATTTATATGTCTACTTACTTATACAGTAGATGATTTAGTTTAGACAGTTTTAACTTATACACAGAGAATTAAAGTATCGATTCTTATAAATATAAAGTTTTTTTTTCAAAATCTAAGTTGGAAATTAGACAAATCATTGGTATGATTATAGCACAAGATTATATATAATTTATTGTGATTATTGGAACGATGTAGTTCTAACTTCTTGTGCTAGTGCATATTGTATATATTAAATGAGACCAAGTAGCTAGAGATAGTTGTTTTAGACCGAATGATAATAACATATTCTCCTAAACTGTTAAATGTACTTGTATTCTCAATCCTGATATAACTATTATGATATGTATATATTGATTATCATTTTGATTTATTAAAATGTGAGATTCTGATATTGTCCAATATGCCTAGTAGATTGGATTATAATAATATATATATTGGTGAAATAATAAGTTAATTATGAAATTCACCGTGTCAAACCTTGCAAGTAGATTTATGAATCTGACACATCAAATAAGTTAAGCAATGCTCCAAAAGAAATTAATCTTTAAATTAAATTCATTACTACTTTAATTTATTGATTAGTATCTATAGCATATGGAATTACATAAGTGTTTAACAAAAAAATTTGAAATATAAATGGAGGAGCGCAATTACTAATTTTTAGTGGAATAATTTATATTTATCATGGTAAAAATAATTTTAAATTAATTATTTGAATCATTTTCATAATAGGAAGCATTAGTAATTAATTTTGTGGTCCTTCCAGTGTCCATAGTTAATCAAAACTCGAAATCAAGAGAATACATGTTGTTAATTTCAGATTTGGACGCGAAAAAAAAATCTTTATAAATATGGATTCTCCTAACCTAGAAAAAAACAAGGAAGAATTAGGGTGTATATACAATGCTTGTCTATTCAAGTATTGAGAGAGAGCACGGGTATTGAGAGTATCTGGAAGTGAACTTGGGATCACTGTAGAAGACTGCAAAACTGCAATCTAACTTGTGAATTTGCTTGAACGTATCTGTTCACGCTTCAAGAGACATTTATCAAATTAAATTTCAGAAAGTTTATATTTTCAAGCATGACTATATATGTGGATGATTAGAGTTTGCAAAAAGAATACACTTTGCAATTTCTAGAGAATATCTAGATGCTGAATTCATCTCTTTTATAAAATAATTCTTATTGATGGGTGACTTAAATCATGAACACTGTCCATTCGCTTTCGATCCGTAAAAAGGAAAAATAAATTATACACCTCCTAAACAAATATTTTTGCTTAAATACTACACTATAATAATTCTGAGTCCCTAATTGTTGCCTGCGAACAACCTCTACTTGAAGTATCCGAGCAGTCTCACTTTCTGTTGATTTTAGTATGCATTTTGTTATTATGAAAAAAAAGCATAACTATAAAGCCACTCTATGTATTAGTAAATAGCTTAAGAGTTACTTTTTTGTGCATTATGGTTTCTGCCCGTTTATGGCATTGGATGCCATCTTAATTCTCTTCTTAATTGTCATTGGTTTAATTGCCATTGGAGGACGTTTGGAGTTAGTGGTTTGCAGCCACTCAATGCCATTTAAGGCATTATGTTCACTCTTTATTTCTCAATAACTCTTTCTAACCTCTGTAACCTTTAAGCGATTTTTTTTCTCTATTTATTTACTTTATTTACTTCTTATTCATTATAAAAGACTTCCATAACTATAAACAATAGTAATCTTCATTTATTTTGAATATATAACATAAGAGAAAATATAGAGTTCATAAAGTTTGTCAAAAAGAAAATTCTTATTAATTGAAGGGAGATATTCTTTTGAGAGTCAACCCTTGTTCAGAATTTGTTGAGTTACACTTTTGTAATAATTAGATTATTATATCCTAAAGGAGAAAAGTCAAGACGAATATTTATGGAACGATGAAAATATTTACTGCGTGGACTTGAATCTCCTTAAGAAGAGTGAGATATACCTCCACTTGCACCTTAACCTAACGAATTTTATTATCTTCATCACTTTACTTTTCAATAGTTAATTGTAATTTTTGTAATTTCATCGAGATTAAAGAAAACAACAATATCTTATAAAAATTGGGCCCAAAGCTTATCCTTATTGTCCAGTATTAGGAGGATGACTCCTAACTTATTTCCTCTCTAACCATCTGTCATGCATATATTTGTAGTACTATTAATGTTATCTAAGTCATTTTGTCCTTGATCTCTTGCCCGTAATACCTAACATACGCCACGTTTATGTCTAAAAATACTGCTAGCTTTACCAATTGAGCGTCATAAATTAATTATATATACTTCATTCTAGAATGAAAATTATTGTTATTTTAGTATTAATTATTAGATATAAAACTTTCACTCCGTTCGTGTTTTTTTTTTTTCTGATTAAAACTAAAAATAAAAGGTTCCCTTTCTATATTACTTTATATTATAAGCCACAATTTGAGGAGCTTGGGTTTAAGCTGCTCACTCATTTCCTCAAGCTCCTCATATATTAATTTCTGTGGAATCTTTTAAATATTTAATTTTAAACTATCCGATCATTTTCACTGTTTATATTTAGTAGCTTTGTTTTTTATTTATATTACTTTTATTTTTAGTGTATTATATATTTAAATTAGGAATAAACTATACATATGAATTTCAGTAATTAACGACTTCAGATATTTTTAAAAAATTATTTAAAAAATTTGACTGACTCTCAAAATTTTTAATGTGCCACAAAAATTAGGACAAATGAAGTAACATATATTATTTTAAAATTACATAAAAAAATATATATCATACATCACAATAATTAACAATTTAAACTATTTAAAAATCAGAAAATAACTATATAAATTGAGACAAATAGAGTAACATGTATTGCGCTGCTTAGGATCAATTCCAGAGTTGTCCGCTTTGTCCTTCTACTTCAATTTCCTCTATTTATATTTAGTACCCTCTCTATTTCAATTTATTTGTCTTGCTTCTTCTTTTAAGTATGTTATAGACTTAAAACTTACGAAAAAATAGTATCATAAATCACAATAGTTAATAATTTAAAATATTTTTAATATATATATATATATTAAAAATTTATTTGACGTTCGAAATTTTACATGTGTTCACATAAATTGGATATTGAGTAACATATATTATCGAAATTTATATTAAAAAAATATTATAAATCACAATAATTAATAATTCAAAATATTTAACAATTATATAATAATTTGATTAGCAATCCTAATTTCATTTGTGTCACACGAATTAAGACAAATTAAATAATATATATTGAGTCTGTACTTGTACGGGCTATTATATCTAGTATTAATAAGTTAAAAATATTATATTATCAATACTCATTTAACCTATAGTCAAAATAGGCTATTATTATCAAGTTACTCTTCTCTTCGTCTCATTATATAATGTAATTTGATCTGACATGGAGTTTAACAAAGAAAACAAGATCACTATTAAAATTTCTAAAAATTATAAAAATACATAACTTGTGTTTACATAATTTTATATAATCCCTATTCATTCAAAAAATTATAAAAATTCCTTAAATAATACAAAACTATAACACTTATTGATACAAATTACAATTCTCTTCTTTTATAGTCTAAAATATGACATAAATATTTATGTTACAATAAATCATTTTATCAAAAACAAAATAAATATCTAAAATTAAATTATTACTAAATAAAAATGTGTCATTTTATAAATTGAGATAAAAAATTAATTATTTTTTGTTACACAGAAATTTATATAATGAAATTATTATTGAATAAAAATATGTTATTTTATAAATTTAGACAAGAAGTATTCAATAAATATCTTTTACATCCTATTTTTAATTTTAATTTAACTCAACACAAAATTTAAGAAAATAATTGGATTTTATATTGGTGTTAAATAAAAAAAAAATGCGGCGAAGTGTTCCTCCTCGTATTGCAGTTAGAGGAATTTCTTGCCGACACCATAAGTCACACTTGTCTATTATTGTATGCTTCCTCGTTCCCTCTTATTACTCAGTAACACCTGTAATATTTCTGGAACATGCTTCCACCTTCACCTTTTCCTATATAAATGGCTGATCACTCTCTCTTTATCTCATCAATCCATAGCCAAAGAACAAAATTCTTTAAATCAATTATAATTTCTTTCAAAGTTGTTTAACAATGGAACACAACGTTGCTAGTCAAGACCCAATGCACCAACAAGTAGGTGGTGAACATGTTACTCACCAAGATGCTATGAAGAAAGAGCATGAACATCAGCATGAGGGACAACAACAACTTCATCGTTCCGGTAGCTCTAGCTCCAGCTCCGTAAGCTTTTCTCTACTCGCTAAATTCATTTTAATTAGCCATTGAGCACTGATGGATTGAAAAGTAAACATTTTGTTACTATTAAATCATTTTGCTAAGAAATAGACCGAACTCCTTTTTTTAAAAAATTTAAAAGAAAAAAATATCACTAAACCGGGGGAGTCATATTGAATTCATGTATATTTAATTTTATATTATTACTGTATTTCAAAAAATTATCGTAAGGAATCGCCGATTACTAATTTCACTTTATAATTAAAGGATTATCAATACTAGAAAGCAGGTGATCTTTATCTAAGTTGTTGTTATTGGAAAATTGTAAAGAATTCATCCAAGATCACAAGGAAATCACTAGAGATGAACATTAATATATAAGAATGATAGGAGTACTAGAGATGAACATTAATATATAAGAATGATAGTAGTACTAATCTTTATCCATCATAATAACTTGATATAAGAAAATAGGATCTCCTAAATTTTGAAATAGTTTTTTCAAATATTCTTTTCTGAGATGGAGAAATATATTTATATTTTAGATTCAGGGATCATATTTATTTATATATTTGAATATGTTTTTTCATATTGAAAAGATACCTTTTTTAATAAATTTTCATCATATTTAAGAAAGGTCGGTGAGTTTTTAATTTTATTAAAAATAAATTTATATTAATGGATATTTACTATTAGGTTCAAAATTTTAATATTTTATTAGATTATATAATGAGCTTCTTTAATAATAGCATGTTTATGTATAATATATTAATATGTGAGTTCATGAAATTAGAAATTACTAAAAATGATTGCTCTTAATTAATTGGATTTTTATATAATTCAATCCATATAGCTAAAAAGGATTAACATGAAATTTTTGTTGCCCAGCTACGACATTATATTTGTCATTAATTCCTTTGTTTTCTTGGTAGTAGTACACCAATAAATATAAAACACACTAATTATTTGACGTGATTTCGTTTTCCGAGCATGCAGTCGGAGGACGATGGACAAGGTGGTCGGAGGAAGAAGAAGGGCGTAACTGAGAAGATTAAGGAGAAGTTGACCGGAGGCACTACTCATGATGACAAGAAGGAAATAGGTCATGATCAACAACAGACTGCACAAACAACTCATGCTGCACAAACAACTCATGCTGATGTTGGAAATGAAGGAAATGAGAAGAAAGGCATGATGGACAAAATCAAAGACAAGATCCCTGGCATGAATTGAACTATTAAAGAGTCCACTTTTTGTTTTACCTTTATATGCTATGCATTGAGTGAACGTGATGAGTGTCATATGTTGTTGAGGTAATATTAGTCATAAAAGCATGGTTTTCCACTTTTTTTTGTATATATATGCGCGATGTACGCGCCCATGCCGCGCGCGCTTCCCAAACATGTATGATATTCCATGCGACTGCGCATGGATGACATTCGTGGTGCCTCAGTCTATATGTATTACCGTGTGTATAATATGGTCTTGAAAATAAATAAATAGTATCTTATACATAAGAATTACTATTTACTTCCATTTTTTATATTTATATATTTCTTCGAGAGCGTTTGAAAAAACTTTGAACATGTTCTCATTTCTATACCATTTGAACTCAAATTGATTACGCTATTCAAATGTTGAATTTTGATGTTATTTATTCGAGATTGTGATTTGCAACTTCAAAATAGGTTATTACTTCTTTTGTTTTGTTTTATTTTTATGTGATGTTTTTTTTTTTTGAAAAAAATGTTATGTTAATTCGAAAAAAATATTACAGAAATAATTTATTTTTTTATTTTCTTATTTTTAATAAAATAATTTACGATCATAGAAAAATATAAGAATTATGTTGACCATAAATTTTAAGAGTTTTCCTCAAATGTTATACCAAGCAAATCGTGTCACATAAGAAGTGGACGAAGTAACAGGATTGAACTTGATTGAAATAAAAATACAAAAATTATTACAGAAATAATTTACTTTTTTATTTTTTTATTTTTAATAAAATAATTTATAATTATAGAAAAATATAAGAATTATGTTGACCATAAATTTTAAGAGTTCCTCAGAGGTTATACCAAGCAAATCGTGTCACATAAGAAGTGGACGAAGTAATAGGATTGAACTTGATTGAAATAAAAACACAAAAATGGTCCATTGGACGTTATATTGATTTTTGAAGGCATTCTCTGGAAGTTATAATTGGGATGGAGATTTTGGCAAGTAAATTATGTTATTATTTCTTATTAAAACAAACAAATCTACAATTTAAAGTTGATACACGTGTAATTTTTATTTTATTTTTTTTAAAAGAATGGTCATATTTAATTTGACATAGAGTTTAAGAAAATAAAAAATAATATTTAAATTGTAATTCTAAATTAAAATTATGTTAAATGTATCAAAACATCTTTTAATTTTGTGATATAAATATGTTACGTGAAAAGTTGAAAGTAACGTATTGAAACCCAAATGGTCTGATAAATCCTTGTACTTTTATGAGTCTACATTCTGAACCCTTCTACGTGAACTTTTGCCAACTACTTTAAATTCAATTAAAATAAAATCTTTAAATCCCTCCAACCATATGTGTAGCTTACTCTCCTCTACATAAATGAAATAACATATCCACATTACATATATTATTGTCATGTCATAAAAATCACATAACTATTTTTTAATTATTAACCAAAAATACTATTCCACAAAAGAAAAAATAACATATTTAAAAAATATTTTTTTTAAAAAAGAAACTATATCTCTCCCCTTTCCTAGCTACACCTCCCTCGACCCACAACCCCCATTTTCATTCCCCTAATCCTTTCTTTGAGGAATTAATGACTATGAAGATCAGAAAGTCAGAGGGTGAGGGTTTTCTCATCATTATTGATCTATGTATATGATATTATGTCTTTGATAGTTAGCATTAACTAACTAGATATGAACTACTTACGTTTTCTGAATATTGAATCTTGTGACAAATTTTGGGGTTTTCTTTGAAGTAAAACACACATGGACCAACACAGAGCGCTCAATGCAAAAAAGAAATCTACTTGCTCTCCTCTCAATTTCTCTTCATTGTCCATCACTCAAACCACCACACGACAATTATGAAAGATTTCACTTGCTAAGCATCTAGGTCAGCAAAATAAACTCATAAGTTCAGTTAATGGCCAGAAGAATTTAAATTTTTTATTTTAATTGAGTTCAAGGATTCAAATGACAAATGATTAAAAAGAAAGATCCAGAATATAAATTCATGCAAGTACAAGGGTTCATCAAACCACATCGCCAAAAAACATTATTTTTTTAAAAATATTTAAAAAAAAAAAAACATGCCATTTTTTTTTTTAATGAAGAGAGTAATAACTAAGCCTACACACTACAACGAAATTCACGGTCATTAAATTAAAAAAATGGAGTACTAATTTTATAAACGAAAAAGGGTTTAAAATATTCTTAAACTATTAGAAATGATACAAAATTACCCTCCTTCCACCTATTAATTATAAAATATCTTGAAGTCTACCTTTAGGTTCATAATTGCCCTTATTTTTAATGGTTCTTAATTTAAATCCACTTAGTAAATTAATTAATGACATGTCACCCATCTATTGATCACCCCATAATAAACCTACTAATTTTAAACCCACCCATTTTCAAATCAAATAGACCTGCACCAAATTTATTCACCCATCTGCCTATGCCTGCTTTTGGGTTCTGACTTCTGAATCATGTTTTTCCAAAAGATTATGAACTTAAGAATTTAAATCATGAGGGAATAGTGTGAAATTTTTTAGTGACTTTATCTCTTTCTTTTGCTTTGGACTCAAATTCTTAGGCTTCTCCACCTATCTGCTTGATGTGCAAATCAGAAAATGAAGTAAAGAAGTAACAAAAGCTCAAAGCATCAATTCCTTCATCTAATTTTAGAATAACTCGTTCAAATCCACAACATACAAACACTTTTAGAAATCAAGCATAATTCTGGCTCATCAATAAACAATCAATAATAGCGTAATTAAGTTATCTCGACGAAGATAACTACATCATAATTCAGGAGATTTGGGCAGTGCTTTTTTGATTTCTTACCGAGTTTGGGTTGTGGAACTGAAAGGGCCAATTGAAAGTGAAGTGTTTGATGATATATTTACCAGCTGCTTCCATCGAAGTTGTAAAATTCTCATTTCTCTGACACATCGATACAGGGGAAGCCATGGTAGAGAAGGGTGGAGAATTTTAGTTGAAATTTGATCTAAGGCAAGAGTTTAAATTATATGCATCATCAGTATATATAATTTTTTATGCCATCAAATAACTTTAAAGATAATTATGTATCATGACCAAATCTACTTAAGTTATGATCGGCATCCAATTGGTCTAAGCCCACCGAGTAAGCCTGCACCATGTCCTACTAAATAATTTGACAAAGACTCCTTTGAATTGGGAACAAACTATAAGTTTTAAACCTGTTAAATTCCATAAACAACAACCCAACCTATTATAAGAGCAACAAGATACGTCTAAGAGACTATCAAATTAAAAGTTAGTGAGTTCCAGAAAACTATAGAAGCTCCATATCACCCCTTTTTTAATCTTTACAAACCAAAAATAAGATTTACAAGAAGATACCAAGACCAACTCAAGGAGGAAGACTCTAGATTCTAAATATACTACTAACTCTATTAGGCTAAACAAAATAATGGCCAGAGCGAAGCAAGTGCGGGCTTATTAGATCTGATTGCAACTCTTTCTACCACTATTCAAGGTCAAGCACCTTCAGCTGAAGTATCTGAAAGGAAAAAAAAGGAAGGGAAGAAGAGGGGTTAGTCACACCGACTAAGTGAGTAACAATATCAACCACATATTTTACCAAGGACATGTATAAATAGAATAAAGCAGGCAATTATAGATAGCTTGTTTCAACCAGTTAGTACTTCATATATGAAACTATTTTCAAGTCGTTTAAGTAATCACATACGGGAGTCCCAATGTTAGTATCAAATTATACTTTCTAACACTATGGAGTTACCATACCCGTCTAACTACCCCGTCAGCTAGGTTCCCTTCCAGAGGGTCTTTGTCTGCTATTAGTTATCTTCCTACAAGGTGCACCAGGTCTAACGATCCCGACGTTAGATAACGGCGATACTAACAAAGTAAATCTTTTGAGATAGTTCCTTCGTAATGCAACATATATTCATATTCTTCTCATGTGAAAAATAACATATACTACTACATAGATTCAGAAGAAACAAGTATGCAACTCAAAGTAACCATGATTCAATGAATTTTCAAATAATTGGTTATCCATGACTTGTCCAGGTATAAGAAATCCATTCTCAGACACATCAGTCCAATGCAAGAAACCAAATTTAAAGTATAGGAAAGTTACAAATCAGTTATGGAAGAATTATCACTCATAATAGTCTTGTCGAATAACTCTGATTTGCTCACAATGATTCTGCTCTTGATGCAACAGTTTATCCACGAAATATTGCATAAGATTTGGGTCAAAAGTGAGTTCATTAAAATACTAATTTTTACTCTCTAGGTCTTTCTAGGTACTGCTTTAGCCTACACTTACTGTGGTTATTATTATTTTTCTTTCTTAAGGACAAAATTTTCAGAAATCTTTAATAACAGATCATGTGGCAGCATTTCAAGTTTACAAGAGGGTCATCACTCCTAGTTTTTATATTACAATCAGCTATCGAGATTGTTCCTTCAAAGTTGGAACTCTAAAATAAAAAATTTCTCAACTTTTATTAAATCCTATATTTTAATTGTTCTGTCTACTGGAGAGGTGAATTCGTGGTGAAATATAATATCAAAAACTTACTGGTAAGGGTCAAGAAAGGAGGACAATAGCTAGGTCTTCAGCTACTACTGGTTACATGTCTTAAGAGATGGAAACCTCAACTTGGCGTTGAGTTTCTTTTCTCCTTACCTTTCTTCTCTCTTGTGCTTCGTAGCTCTTCCTCTGTTTATATTTTTTTTCTTTCTCCCGAAGCTAGCACTGGACAACTTTAAGCTGAAACCAGTACAACTATTTTATACTTCTCTGGCTGCCTCTTTTCTTCTCTTTTCTTTTTTTCCAACTAATTACTTAGCTAAGGAGGTGGGATAAAAACTTAAGGCTAAAGTAAATTAATAGGGGCTAGATTGGGTACTCTTATTTGGTCACTTAATTTAAATGGGCCAGACCCACTTTTCTTAAGAACCTTATATTTTCTCCCCTTTAAAAAAATTTGGTCCCGGAATTTTAAACATATACGAACCTCCAGACGTGAACAAATGAGGATACTTTGCTCGCATAACCTCTTCATCTTCCCATGTTACCTCCTCGCTAGGATAGTTCTTCTACACCACCTTTACTATCATTGTTTCTTTTGATCGTAGCTTCCTTACTTGTCTATCCAGTATAAACATTGGCTCCTCTTCATAAGTTGTCTAATTGATTATTTGGCGCTTCAAGCACATATGAGGGGTATGGTATGTACTTTCGTAACATAGATATATGAAATACTGAATGTATTGATGATAATTCAGGGGGAAGTGCTAAGCGATACGCAACCGCCCTAACTCTATCAAGGATTTCGTATGGCCCGATATATCTCAGACTCAATTTGCCCTTTTTTTCCAAATCTTAAAACACCTTTTATTGGTGACACACATAAGAACACGTGATCTCCTACTGAGAACTCTTAACTCTCGATGTCTCTTATCCGCATAAGCCTTTTGTCTACTCTAGGATGCTAGTAACCTTTACCTAATTAATTGAATTTGGTCAATTGCTGACTTCACTAAGTCTGGACCCAACACCTTAGCTTCACCAGCCTCAAACCATTTGTAGGAGATCGGGATCATCTTCCATATAATGCTTCGTAAAGTGCCATTTGTATACTTTCTTGAAAGCTATTATTATAAGCAAATTCTGTCAATGGTAGATATTTGTCTTAACTACCCCCAAAATCAAGAACACAAGATCTCAGCATACCTTCAAGTGTCTGTATGGTTCGCTCCGACTGCCCGTCCTTCTGGGGGTGAAGTGCAGTACTCAGATCCACTTGGGTTCCCAATGCTTCATGGAATGCTTTCCAGAAGTGTGAGGTAAATTGGGATCCCCTATCTGATATGATGGAAATTGGAAGCCCGTGCAGCTTCACAATTTCGTCCATATAGATTTGTGCATATCGTGCACCATTATAGGTAGTCTTGACTAGTAAAAAGTATATCGATTTGGTTAATCAATCTACAATCACCCATATAGAATCATAACCCTTGAGAGTTCGAGGTAATCCCATTATGAAATCCATGGTAATCTGTTCTCATTTCTATTCAGGTATCACAAGTTGTTGCATCAATCCTGCAGGTCTTTGGTCTTCAGCTTTAACTTGCTGGCAAGTCAAACACCAGGTGACATAATTCACAACATCTTTCTTCATACCCTCCCACCAGTACAATTGACAGAGGTCTTGGTACATTTTTGTCGGTCCAGGATGAACTGCATACTTGGAGTCATGTGCTTCTACAAGCAAAGTTTGTCTTAGTCCATCAACATCTGGTATGCAAATATAATAGCTAAGTAATAATGCCCCATGACTATCCAAGTTAAAATCTTTATTTTTGTTATCAATATATTCATCTCTAATTTTGCATAGTCGTAGATCTAGGTACTGCTTATGAAAATGGCTTGAACATACGCAAATAACAAACCTGTGTGCCCTAAATCGAAAGTTATTCCACTCTTTTTTAGTTGGAGAATTTCTCTTTCTAGCGGTCTCCTTGTTAGGATAAGGTGGGCCAAACTTCCCATAGACTTTTGGCTTAACGCATCAGCAACTACATTTGCTTTGCCTGGATGGTATAGAATCACACAATTATAGTCTTCCAATAACTCCATCCATCTTCGTTGGCGAATGTTCAGATCTTTTTGTTGAAGGATGTACTGTAGGCTCTTGTGATCAGTATATATTTCACATTTCTCCCCATACAGATAATGACGCCACATTTTCAGAGCAAAAGATAATTGCGGCCATCTCTAGGTAATATGAAGGATAATTTTGCTTGTGCTTTTTTAATTGCCTTGAAGCATAAGCTATGACCCATCCGTTTTGCATTAGCACACACCCCAGTCCTACTCAAAAGGCATCATAATAAACTGCAAATTAGCCAGTTCCTGATGAAAGTACTAGTACTGGTGTTGTTGTCAAACTTTCCTTAAGCTTTTGAAAGATCTGCTCGTAAGACTTGGACTACTGGAATTTCACATTCTTTTGTGTCAACTTCGTCAGAGGTGCAACTATCTTGGAGAAGTCCTGCACAAAGCACCTGTAATACCCCCACAAGCCCCAAAACACTTCGTATCTCAGTTATGGTGGTTGGCCTTGGCTATTTCTTTACTGTTTCTATTTTTTTGGATCAACTAGGATCCTTTATTCAGATACTATATGACCTAAGAAGGCAACTTGACTCAACCAAAATTTGCACTTCGAGAACTTAGCATATAACTTGTGCTCTCTGAGTGTTTGCAATACCATCCTCAAGTGTAGTTCGTGATCTTCATATGTCTTTGAATTCACAAGGATATCATCAATAAACACGATTACGAATTTATCCAAGTACGACTTGAACACCCTATTCATCATATCCATGAACACTGCAGGTGCATTCGTTAGCCCAAAAGGCATTACTAAAAATTCGTAGTGTCCGTACTTGGTCCGAAAGGCAGTCTTAAAGTCGTCCTCTTCCTGATATGTAATTGGTGGTACCCAGATCTCAAATCAATCTTGGAGAACTTTTTTGCACCCTAAAGTTGGTCAAATAAATCATCAATGCATGGTAGCAGATACTTGTTACGCATTGTGACCTTATTTAACTGTCGATATCTACGCATAGACTTATGGATCCATCTTTCTTCTTTACAAACAAGACAGGTGCACCCAAGGTGAAGTGTTGGGTCTAATGAACCTTTTGTTTAATAGGTCTTGCAACGGTTCCTTTAATTCTTTCAGTTCTGTTGGTGCCATACGATACGGTGGTAACGATATGGGTTGTGTTTCACTTACTAAATCAGTGTCGAAATCAATTTCTTTAACAGGAGGTAGCCTAGGTAGATCTTCTGGGAACACGTCAGGAAATTCCCTAACAACATGGATAGACTCCAATAGCCTCTGTGAAGCAAGCGCAGGCTTACTGGATCTGATTACAACTCTGTCTACCACTATTCAACCCATAAAGGATATCTGATATTTGGAGGTCATGTTAAAGTGAACCATTTAGAGTAGCAATCAACGACTGCATGACATGAGGCTAACCAATCCATGCCCATGATTACATCAGCATTTGCTATATTAAGCTCAAATAAGTCTGCTAAGGTGCTCTCTCCCTAGACACTAAGTTGACAAGAACGATAAACTCGCTTAACTAGTAAAGATTCTCCAATTGATGTAGCAACTAAAAATGGATCTTTTTAACAATTCTGGCAGTCTACCAAACCTTATTACATAATATAATGAGATATACGAATGGGTGGATCCAGGATCAATTAAAGCAATTGCATCAAATGAACCTACTGAGAGTATACTTGTGACAACTGCATTTGATGACTCAGCATCTTGCCTAGTAAGAGCAAATACCTGAGATTGGCCTCTACCGACTGCACCTGGCCCTCTATTGTCAGTATTTTTATTCTCGGCACCTCTTCTTGCCACCCCAAAATTCTCCCTAATGGTATTAGCTGCAGAATTTGTTGCCATATTCATGAAGGTTGACACCTGGTTAGATCTCTTGAGGTTATGTGGGCAATCTCTCTTGTAATGTCCCATCTGTCTGCATCGAAGGCATGCACCGATCTCTCTCTAGCACTGGCTTTAGTGAGCCCTGTTACAACTAGCGTAAGCAATTAGAGTACGGTTGGTCTGTCCAGCAGATGGTAGGTGACTTCCATGGCTCTGTTTTGAGGCAGAAGCATTGTTAGATGACTGGATGATAGATGCACCTCCAATTTGTGAGGCCCTCAGATGGTTTTGGGATCCGAATCCCTTCCTTGCACCAAAATCCCCCTCGAAGGATCCTGTAGTCATCGTTTTCTTATTTAGTAATTTAGCTGCTCTTTTATCTCTCCATCTAGTCTCTAGTTCTCTTGCAACACCTACTGCTTGAGAGTACTTTATGTCTCCCTTGGTCAAATATGAGGCAAGTGGCTTAAATAATGGATCTATCAAACCCCGTATGAATCTTTTAGCCCGTATAGAATCACTCATCTTATATGATGCATGTCGAGAGAAACGGTTGAATTAGATGTCATATTCATTCACTGACATCTGTAGGGCTTGTCTCAATCCCTCAAATTGTATTGATAAAGCATCCTTCATACTCATGGGTAGGAATCAATCAGTAACTGTATCAGAAAACTCTTTCCACTTCAAGGGACGTGAGTTGATGAATCGCCCTGCCTTGAAGGATTTAAACTACTCTTGAGCTATATCTTGCAGACAATAAGTTGCCAACTCAGTTGATTTTGTGCTAGAACATTCAAGTGCATCCAAGGTTTTCTGAATCCCATCTAAGAATAATAGGGGGTCTTCGACCTCACTATCCCCAGTGAACACCGGAGGTTTCAACTCAAGGAACTCTTGAATTACCCTGTGAAGCGGCTCATCAGATTGATTATCTCCATTTCTCTCTCCCAACATCAAACTCTCCTGAGGTTGTGCTTGAATCTTCCCTACTTAACTCTCCATTGCCTGTTGCAACATGGTAGTTATCATGTCTGCCATAGTACCACTGTGGGGTTGCGATGGTGGTATCACTTCTTCTTCAATAACAGGTTCAGTAGCTCGTCTAGCCGGCACCCCCCGTCTTCTCTTTTAACCCCAACTGAAGTTTGGAGGAAGCATGATGCTATCTGCCATCTGTAATCATAGCAACAAAATTAGATCCTTATTTGGCTCTAGACCGCTTACAACCTTACAAGATTATAAGGAATGAGGAAGACCAATCCTATCTGATTTCCACAGGGCCCAGATAATGCATATGGTGCACTACATATACACAATTACGTTCCCGCTTAAATCGGTGCTCCTTGAGTCGCACCCTAAACTTAAGGCTCTAATGCCAACTTTGTTACGACCAAATCTACTTAAGCCATGACCGGTACTCAGTCAGCCTAAGCCCACCGAGTAAGCCTGCACCTCGTCCTACAAAAAATTTTGACAGAGACTCATTTGAATTGGGAACAAACTATAAGTTTTAAACCTGTTGATATTTCATAAACAACAACCCAACCTATTATAAGATCAACAAGATACGACTAAGAGACTATCAAATTAAAAGATAGTGACTTCCACAAAACTATAGAAGCTCCATGTCACCCCATTTTTATCTTTATAAACTAAAAATAAGATTTACAAGAAGATACCAAGACTAACTCAAGGAGGAATACTTTAGGTTCTAAATATACTACTATACTCTATTAGGATAAACAAAATAATAGCCTCTGTGAAGCAAGCGCAGGCTTACTGGATCTGATTACAACTCTGTCTACCACTATTCAAGGGCAAGCACCTTCAGTTGAAGCATCTAAAAGGGAAAAAAAGCAAAGGGAGAAGAGGGGTCAGTCACACTGACTGAGTGAGTGACAATATCAACCACATATTTTACCAAGGACATGTATAAATAGATGAAAGCAGGCAATTATAGATAGCTTGTTTTAACCAGTTAGTACTTCATATATGAAACTATTTTTAAGTCATTTAAGTAATCACATACAGGAGTCCCAATGTCAGTATCGAATTATACTTTCTGACACTAAAGAGTTACCATAGTCGTCTGACTACCCCGTCAGCTAGGTTCCCTTTCGGAGGGTCTTTGTATGCCATTAGTTATCTTCCTACAAGGTGCCCCAGGTCTAACAATATTGATGTTAGATAATGGCGATACTGACAAAGTGAATCTCTTGAGATAGTTCCTTCGTAATGCAACATATATTCATATTCTTCTCATGTCAAAAATAACATATCCTACTGCATAGATTCAGAAGAAACAAGTATGTAACTCAAAGTAACCATGATTCAATGTATTTTGAAACAATTGGTTATCCATGAGTTGTCTAGGTATAAGACATCCATTCTCAGACACATCAGTCCAATGCAAGAAACCAAATTTAAAGTACAGAAAAGTTATAAATTAGCTATGAAAAAATTATCACTCACAATACTCTTGTCGAATAACTCTGATTTGCTCACAATGATTCTGCTCTTGACGT
>DF357436.1:71888-104388 GCA_000787875.1 Solanum virginianum | reverse complement strand
AATAACAAGAACAAGAACAAAAATAACCCTTTTAAAAAATATGGTCGGCTAAAAATTGAGTTAGTCAAGTTTCTTTGTCCACGATCTCTTTCATCGATCATATCCAAAGAAAGAGACAGCTGTTGACACCAAATTTTTACCCTCCACATCACAAATTACCCAATTTATTTAATTTTTACAATTTTGGACTATTTGTCTATTTTATTAAAAAATATAAAATAAAAAAATATTTTATATTCCGCACGTGGAGGCCACGCGCCCTCAATTCTTTTTTCTTCCCCTCCTTCACGCTTGAACCTCACTTTTCTCTCTTCTTCTATTCTTCTACATGAAGAAGAAGAAGCCCAGAAACCAAAGAAATCGAGAATCAAAGCCAAACGCACGCCCCCAAATCCCTATACCATCTCCCCTTCATGCGTAACCCTTCCCCTGTCGACTTATTCTTCCTCTCTCATCAATGAAGAAATAAAAAATAATGGAGCAATAACTCCAAATCCGCGCATGCCTCGATAAACCATTAAAAGCGGGCTCGACATTTTCGCCAACCACACCTCCAACGAAACCCTAGCCAAGCCCTTTTAAATAGGGGATAGATAGTAGCGAGATGGACGGTGATAGACGGCGCCAGTAAGAGAAGCATTCGGGAAAAAAAACCCCAAAAAACCTGTTTGATTTCACATTCGAAACTCCAAAAAACCTGTTCAATCTCACATAGTCATTCTCAACCTCATATGGCCTCACTCAAATCGGATCCATCGGTCTAAAAACCAGAACATCCAGAAATAGGCGAAGCATTCCAGTGGTGGAGAGTCTTCCTCAAGTTCGAATTCGTTTGAGTTTGCTACTCCAATACAGGTAATAACCTCACTTGAATCTTTCTTTTTCACTGTAAATTGTTGTGCGAAGCTTTATATTTTTCTGGTTTATTGTTAGTTGTGAAGGTTGGTTGGATATATTCCGAAATGGTTGTCTGGTTAAGTGTGTATGTTGACGCCTTGTTTTCGATTCACTGAGAAGTTGTTGAGAATATGGGTCAATTGTTTTGTTCACTGAACGGTTTGAGAACATGCTGAAGTTTAAACTGTGATAGTTCATCCTTAATGATAGTTTTGTCTCCTTAAGAGGTCTTTTACTCATTTCCTTATGAATATGACCATGTTTAATACATTTGAGACCATTGGTTTGACTTATGTTAGGTTATTACTGCCTTGTTTCATTTTTGCTTAAACATGCAGCATAACACCTCAGTTCCAAAGTCTCTTTTCCAGCACCCCTAATGGATAAATACCGATATAACTTGCATTATTGTTGTTGATGTTTCTCGTTCTACTGTTTGACAGTAGATGCCCCTGTCCTATGGCTTTTGTTTCATCTCGTTCAAGCATAGTTTGACCTCGATTGCTGCATAATGATGTTTCTAAACTTAAATACTGACCATCAAACATGTACTTCCATTGTTTATATATATACATATATTTCTGGAACACCTTTGTTATGCATTACCTGTTTTCATATCTTAGGAAGATAAGGTTGCATTGTTTTGTTTACAAGACTCAATAGTGATTGGTGGTGCTGTCATGCTTCTTTGATTGATTTCTTTATGTGCAAAATGGCATGCAAGAGTCCTGTAGCTCACATTGGCGTGCATTAAAACTCAAGAAATCACATGACATTTAAGCTTAGCTTATGCACTTTAGCTCTACTTGGGGGTAGCTATTCTTTTCTTATAATTCTGAAAATATGGCATTAGTATCCTTTGTCCAGACTTGATAATTGTTCTTGACTGTCCCTTTTGTTAAACTGCCTGTTTAAAACTTGTTCCATACCAAAGTGTGAAGTCCTTCCATCCTTGTTTTGGTATGTTTAGCCTAGAATGGGCTCCCATTTGTTCCCCATTTGTCATGAACAACCCCCGTGCACCCTTTTATTGATCCTATGCCTTCATATGTGCAATTAATTTTGTAAATAACTGCATTCCTTAGGATTTGGCTGTTTGTGTTTGCATGTTAACAAGTATGAAGTTACAGTTTCCTGTACTGTTTGGTTCTAAATTAAATTACTGCCCAAATGACTGTTTTAAACATAGAAGTTGTTACCTAGGTATATGTCTCTAACTCTCTCTGTTTCCTTATATGAATTCATTAATATATCTCCTTATGTATAATGTAGAACACATAATACACCTGTTTCTACTTCAACTCGTTAGAACTCCATTTTTAAGGATACTTTTAAGAAATAAAAAATGAACTTGATCAACTGTGTAGTGGCCAATACATCCATCTGTTGTTATTATAATGGGATGGTTGCGGATATTGAAAGCTTATCTCATGTGTTATTTTAGAGTTGATTGTTGTGTGTGATGTATTACTTTTAATGACTGCTAGTTATGTCTCCATGCCATTTTAGAGTATGTCATAACTTGTATTTTGCAACATAGTATCTGTAAATTGTTTGAGAAAGATCAATTGTCTGTTTCTGCTTATCTTTACTTGAGAAAGACTCTTTTAAGTCTGTCAAAAATCACTCTAGCTTCTCCTTCATCTTTGTGTGAACTTCTCATTGCCTTCCTTATATGAAAATGATTTAAATCAGCCTTATTTTGAGTTCTTCTCTTGAAATACTCTATAACTCGTTAAAAGATTTAGACTTGGTTCGTTACATAATTTGTCTGGTTGAATATTCTCCCTTTGTGTTAACCTCGCTTGCGCTCATTTAGTCTTTCTTAACATTTGCTCAAACGCATTCATGGATATTTCACTAATCCTTATCTTCGTCTTCCCATGTATGCTCATTTTTGGGGTTCCTTGAACCCCTCGTCTTGCATTTCCAATGGGCCATAGAGGTCCAAACTTCTTCTCTCTCGAGTCAGCCCAATGCTTGCAAAAGGAAGCCAGACATCAGTGTGTATACACCTATTTACAGCAAGTATACATCAAGAGAATAGCACGGAAATGGATGAGGCCCAAAGAAGCAGTGAGTAATTAATGGGCCAGGCAGGCATAATCTTTAGAATTAGGACAGGATTGGATTTTTTGGGCCTGTCAAGCCCAAATTTATTTTATTCTTGCTCTTATATATATTAGTTTGTTTGTGATACTTAAATTAGGACAGGATTGGATTTTTTGGGCCTGTCAAGCCCAATTTTATTTTATTCTTGCTCTTTATATATATTAGTTTGTTTGTGATACTTATCTAACTCTAACATTTTAACTTAATTAATTTCCCTAGCATGATTGTCATTTATGTTTTCCCTTGATTTCTCTTAATAAAAATTATTTTTATAAAATTGGGTTTAGTGGAAATTCTTTTGCACAAATTAGTCGCTCCTTTCAAAGTTAATCAAGTTTCTTTCATAATTAATTAATTAATCAAGTTTCTTTCATATTTCTTTCATAATTTATTAAAAACTAGTCAACCTCAATTAATATTGTTCGAGTCTAGCCAAACCCTTTGAATTCGAGGCAATATTTTAAACTCTTTCAAAATTCAGTCAATGTTTTTTAAATTCAATCCACTCCTTTAAAATTTAGTCAACTTATTCTTTCAATCCCGTCAACTGTTTCAAATCTAGTCAATATTTTCAAAAGTTAGTCAAATTGTTTAATCATCGATTGACCGCACATTAGCGGCCATTTTGAGTGATTAAGCTTTTCTCAAAGTGGAAATTGAATCCTTACCCATTTTCTCTGGAATTTTAAAACTTTTCTATTAGGTTTTAAAATTTAACTTTGGTTTCCTAATTATCCTTAAAATTAGGTGGCAACTTTGTTTTCTTTCAATTTTTGGCAATTTGATTCGTGCTTAAATCAATTGAGCCTCAAATCTGATTTCCAAAAAGGGTCGGTCATTTTTTGTGATACCAGAAATGGCGACTCTGCTGTCATTTGCATTTCATGGCATTTCCTATTATTATATTGCGTATTTGGGAGGATGGTTTTGCGAACCCACAGTCGGATCCCTAAATATTTGACCCTTTTCGGAATAAGTGACATTTTATTGGTTCGTGAGGCGTCCAATACTTGTTATGAACTTGCAGCCGTCCAGGTTGTCCGCCCGGGTACCCAGTCAATTCAAAACCCACTCTTAGACACCTAGGATAGAGCAAAGCCAAATCCCTATTTCTAAGCATTGGCCTAAGATGACCCAACACGTAAGGCATTTTGGGCCCATTAGAAAGACCACCTTGAGTTCAAAGTGGCCTTGGCCCAAATGAACAATCATGCTTACGTGTTTTAATTGAAGGGTGTGTAATAATTTAAATAACTCATTATCGCCTGGGCGGGGGTGGGGAACTTAAACTGTTTACTATTATTTTTACAGGATGACTCAGGTTTATAAACCCTTGAAGAGTAGGATGGTAACTCGTCCTCATCCTTTTCTCAAAGTATGGTGGGCAAGAACGAATGAATGTGACAAAAGAGAAGTTCAAAAGCACATAGGTTATCTACCTTCACTAATGGAAATGGATGTTTGGCCGGATTTGATTGGCGCAATGATTAAGTTTTGGGACAGCGAGAGTATGGTATTTCGTTTTGGTGACGTTGAATTAACCCCTACTCTAGAAGAAGTGTTAGCAAGTTACAAGAGCGTAGGCATGTGCAACAAGAGAAGGTCCAAGCCAGAGGATGACATTCTAATTCCCAAGGTGTGGGGGCTAAAAGAGATTAAGGAAGCACTTTCATCTATCAACATTGAATGGATAAGTCAGCTCAAAAGATCGAACTTCCCACTCCAAAAATTATACTATCGATTTAGACGCAGTAATGGCTACGAGAGGTTTAAAAAATAATTTACTTCTGAACGGGCTTGGGAAGAAAAGCGACCTTTTGTCTTCACGATATACTTATTGGGAACCATGGTCTTTTCCCAAAATTTGGTGTACGCCATTCACCTGAGTGTGATGATGGTTACTCACTCCATCTTCAATGGGGTTAAATATAAAGCGACAACCAAATATTATGCCTTAGCACCTATGATCCTCGCTAATATTTATAGGGCCTTGGATAGATGCCAAAGTAGAAGCTGATTTTTTCAGGGACGCAACCTGATACTTCAGTGGTGGATGATGAAACACCTGCTCAAAGCCCACAACCCTACTGAACCGGATTCAAAATGTCGAAGTGATCAGTTCGCTTCTCATAGTTGGTGGTTATACCTCAATCACTTCAAAGTAAGAAATGGACAACAGTTCTGGATGCCGATATTGAGTAGACTGCGGGAAGAAGACATACAATGGTTTATTGATGACGTTGCTGTGAGTGACACCGTAATTCGGAGTAGGGAACTTCCTTTCTTAGTATTTGCAGGACTTAGGGGGACCAGGCCATATGTTTCCGGTCGAGTTCTTAGGCAATTAGGTTGTAAACAGGTCATTCCCCAGACAGAGGATATGAGGAAATTCACGATAGACCACAAAGATGGTCGGGTAGCCTTCGCTAAGATGATAATTCGAGAATGGAAAACTCAGAGTGTGGCAGGGGAAAAGGTTCTCAACAGGTATCATGCCGAATGTAGTGATACGTATAAGGCATGGTTGAAAGAGAACCTCGTCGGAATGGTTAAGCCTGGCCCAAACATGCCCTGTTATATCAAGGATATGGAAGCAGAAAGTCAAGTCTTGTTTCATCGACTCCAAAAGAAATATCAAGAAAACCACTCAACCCATCAGCGTCAGCACCTAGAGGATGCCAAGATTATAGAGCAACTTATACGGGAACTTAATAGGGTAAGAGAATGCATAATTGGGTTGGACAATCATATGGAACATCAAATCCAGGCCATAAGGGAAGTCGATCACAAAGGAAGGGATCAATCGAATAGAGACTATTTATGGGAGAATAGGTACTTCATGTGGCACGAGGTGGATACAACAAAAAGGGCAAGGGTTAGTACGGGAGCTGAAGCAACTTAAATTTTATTGTCCCCTGCATGGGATTGCTTTATTTTCTATACTTTCTTTTAAAGTTCGAATGTATCTTTATGTTTTATAGGCATTCTGATGTATCTCTTAACATGTCTTATAAGTGTTTATTATTATTTCTTTGGGTAAAAGAAAGTATTTTGGAGATAATGAGTTGCATTTAAGTTAATACACACCCTTCAATTTGATAAGCCCACCCTTGGCACAAAATGGGTTACATATATGTTTAGGACAATCAATATCTGTCTGTGTGATATGCTTATAACTGTTTGTGTGATTATGTTGCTTTATTTGAAGACTTCTATCTCACTTCCTTTTGAAAGTTTCTAGAGTCCCCTAAGCATATAAATCAAGTCACTATCAAAATATGCAACCAAGTAACTCCTCGAGTCTCAATTTTTCTCAACAAAACTCAAATTTCCTTATTCTTTTCAAGCGTTTATTCTCCCTTTCACAAATTAGATTTTATAGAATGATGGAAAAGGCCCAGAATACTAAGAGCAATGAAGGCATGTTGACAATGATGATGAGTAAGATCACTCAAGAAAGCCTAGAAGATGGAGGTATGGATTATGCTACTAAAACGATGCTCGCCAAAATAGCAGATATTCAGGAAGAGATGAAGGGTAGCAATGATAAGCGACCAGGCCTGGACAAGGCAAATCAAACACTCGAAGAATATCATTTAACCTTGAGGAGCATCTTGGAAATATAATAGCTCGAAACACAGAGGTGGAAGCGGAGCTCGAGGCTACCCTAGAAGAAATAGCTCGATTGGAGAGAGAGAATCTCTATTATGCCCTCCCAGGACCAACCACAAAAGCTGAGAGAGTGGATGTTGACATTCATCCAAAAGATTGATCAAAGAAGAAATCAACAGATCAATGGAAGGAGTCTTAGTAGAGATATCTTATGTTCTTAGCAAGCTTTCTATCCTGCATTTTCCATTTTTCATGTAATGAAGTCTATTAAAATCAATCTATTTCTTAGTTCGAACTACGTAAGGCCTGACTTCTCATTCGCGAGATACGTAGGCAGCCTTATGGCTTGGCCCCCCTTTTTCCCAAAATCTTATTTTTCCCTGTCTATATCACAAATCAATCTTCTTGATTCACTGTTTCCAAAGTCGTATAGGCAATGTTTTTCCTATCACCATACTTCGTGGGCTAGTTTACTCTCGAATAAAGCAACAATTATGTTTATCGGCGTATGCATGTTATCTTGCATTATCTAATAATCTGAAGAAACTAACATGACTACTTTTGAGTGTTTTCTTACCCTAACAAGAAGATTGGATTGCGGTTGTTGGTGTCTAATAATCTGAAGAAACTAACATGACTACTTTTGAGTGTTTTCTTACAGGTAATTTAAAATTGATCTGTGTTGATAAAGCTGGACGACCATCATCATTTCACTAGATCAAAGGCACCCTGAGATCCATCCTTTGAATTGATCTGTGTTGATAAAGCTGGCCGACCATCATTATTTCACTAGATCAAAGGCACCCAGAGATCCCTCCCTTAACCAACCAGAGAAAGGAAAGATGACAGACCACGTCGATGATGCAGGCCTGACCGAGATTACCATAGCAGATCCCATTGTCACGCAATATAACAAAATAATTTTACAGTTGATGCAGCAGATTACTGACATAAAAGTGGAAATAAAGAAAACTCAAGAGCTAGCAAATTTGGCCATCACGGCTAATCTTCCTGGGCCAGACCCCGAGAGGCCTTCAGTTTATTTTCCTTCTCCTGATCTATCTCATCAACCTATCCCTATCTTCACAAATCCACCTATCACCCCTATTCGAGCTTCACCTGTAATCAACCTAACTAACCCCGATGCAGGACCCTCCCACATCTTTTCCCAAAACTCGCATAGTGCCCAAGCAGGCAGTTTCTCTCATATTGCCCACACTACCCAACCCCAAGAAATCCATTCAGAAAGCCATCTTCTAGACCAATACAACCTACTTTCTACCCAAGCTGTCTCACATTGCCCACACTACCTAACCCCAAGAAATCCCTCCAGAAAGCCACCTTCCAGACTAATACAACCTACCTTCTACCCAAGCTGTGCCTCCTAAAATTCCTTTCCATATCCCAATTCTTAACACTCCACATATTCCTCAATCCACTTACCCTGAGGTGGATCACTATCAGGAGAAGGAGAAAGAATGGAAGGCCAAAGAAGAAATGACCAAATTGGATATGAGGGAAGAAATTGCAAAAGCAATGAAGCAGCTTTGCTATACGCCCGATGTTGTAGGATTGAATTATGAGGACTTATGCATTCATCCAGATTTGAACCTTCTAGAAGGGTTCAAAATGCCAAAGTTCAACGCCTTTGACGGAAGCGAAAACCCTTTAGCTCATTTAAGGGCATACTGTGATCAAATGGTAGGTGCTGGGAAAAATGAAGCTTTGCTGATGCAATTATTTAGCCGTAGTCTGAGCGGAGAGGCCCTAGAATGGTTCACCTCTCAAGAGATGAACCAGTGGGCCAATTGGAGCACCATAGCAAAAGATTTTATTAAAAACTTTGCTTATAACGTCAAAATCGTGCTAGATCGATACTCATTGGAGAGGATTAAGTAAAAGTCAACCGAAAGCTATCGGGAATATGCCTACAGGTGGAGGAAGAATACCGCCAAGGTACGCCCTCCTATGGCTGAGAAAGAGATTATTGAAGTGTTTGTGCGTTCACAGGAGCTAGAGTTTTATGAAAGGATGATGCTGCTTGTTGGAGTAAACTTTGCAGACATTGTCAAGATTGGTGAGAATATAGAGGACAGACTCAAGATAGAAAAGATCACTTGTTTGCCAGTTTCGGCAGGAACATCGGGGATATCTAGAAAAAAGAAGAAAGATGTGTCTACCGTCTCTGGCACACAAGGCAGGGGAAAAACCATTGGCAGCCACCCCAGAAAATCCATCTATTTTCAACCTGCTCCACTCACAAACTACCAAACCACTCCTCACCATTACCACCCCCTGCAAAACCCAAACACCGTACAAAACTACCAATATTCGCTACTAAGCTGATCAAATGTCCAACAAACCTATCAAAACCCCTCTACCTCCTAACCAATCGTAAATACCCGAGATCCACCTCCAAACTGCTAAGTACCACCATACCCAAACTTCCAGGTCCCCACGCCTCCCCGATGAAACCACCCAAATTACAATCGGGTACCCCCTCCTCCACAAAATAACTATCGCCCCCCTCGTCCAAAAGCGGAGAAAAAGCCCCTTAGGACGTTCACTCTTCTTGCTGAAAGCCAAACAAAACTATTCGAGAGATTATCAGTTGCCGGGATGATCCAACCTGCTCCTCCGAAACCCATAGATGTTAATTCTCATTTCTTCAGAGGAGATCAGACTCGTGCTTATCATTCCAACAGTGTTGGACATGACACCGAATATTGCCTAAGCCTAAAGCATAAGATTCAGGACTTGATTGATCGCGACATGGTTATTCTTAGGACTGTAACTCCAAACATCAACAAGAACCCATTGCCTGAGCATAGGGATGGCATGGCTGGAATGATCGAGAGAGAGGAGGATTGGTGTATAGCTAAAAAGATAGTGCTGGATAGAACTATTGGCTTTGAAAAGAGCATTTCTTCATTGAGTATCACCGAGAAACCAAAGGTGGAAATTTTGATACCTTGCAAGGCGATCCCTAACAAGAAGATTGAGATTGCGATTGTTGGTGCCGGGAAATCGATTCAGAAAGAAACCAAAAAGATTCACTAACAAGAAGATTGGATTGCGGTTGTTGGTGTCAGGAAATTGATTCAGAAAGAGACCAAAAAGACTCAGAGGCTGGTAAGCGAAGCTGAAGCAAAGGAGTTCTGGAGAAAAATGCAACCTCAGGAGTACGCTATCACAACACACTTGGAGAAGGTCCCTGCCCAGACTTCTGTGTAGGCATTGTTGATGAATTCACAACATCATAGACAGGCCCTAATGAGAGCATTGGAAGATACTTATGTGCCTATGGGAATGGACAGTGACAATCTGGTAGCCATGATAAGTCGGGTCACGCAGGGCCATCGCCGAATTGAATATTTGTCCTCTATCCACTCTGAAACAGTTGAACTACGATATGGAGAAAATCCAACAAAGTTAGATTAACGTGAGAGCGTTTGACGGTAGCGGAAGAGACACGCTGGGGACAATAGTGGTAACAATTTGTATGGGACCTACGGAGTTTATTATCGAGCTTCAAGTAATGGACATAACAGCCAGTTACAACATGTTGCTAGGAAGACCCTGGATTCATATGGCAGGAGTTGTTCCTTCTACCCTCCACCAAATGATAAAGTTCATTTGGCATGAACGCGAAGTGGTTATCTATGGTGAAGGAAGTCACTCGAATTTGTATGTGCCTATTATTGATAATATCACTAGGGGGTCAGATTTCTACACGGTTGAAATTGTCAATGCTACTGAAGATGACCAGATGCCGGGACCTCTTATGCCTGTTGTTTACAAGATGATCGCCACCGTTATGCTCAGAAATGGATTTGAACCTGGTCTTGGGCTGGGGAAATATTTGCAGGGTATTATTGAACCCATTCTAATACCAGTTAAACGATCAAGATTCGGCCTAGGGTACACTATCCGGGGAGAAAATGAGAAGGAGATACAGGAGTAGGAGGACGATCAAACTCTAGCCCGGCCAATGCCGCACCTGTACCAATTATTTACAGCACCTGAATGCATAGGCGACCGTGGTTTTGAGGGAGGGATCCGGGACCTATTCGAAGAAGTGGATGCAGTAGATGATGATCGAGATACAGAACCAGATATCCAAAGGACATTTGCCACTTCGCCAATCTCCTATTCGCCTTGGTAGACAGAAAATAGACAGATTTCTTGTATTTAAAAAATATGTATGGGTGGCAGTCCGGCTGGAGCCTGTGACCCATCTTTTACTTTGTCATTTTCACCCATGTTTGATTTTATTTTGATATTTCTATGGTTAGAATTTTGCAATTTCTTCAAATGAGAATCCTTAAGATATTTCAAAATCCTAACTATTATTTTCTTTTCATAATTGTGCTTGTTTATAATTTCAGCTATGATAATTTAAAACCTGTCATTGTCATGTTATGTCAAGAGCTGAATGAATCGAATGAAATAGATGACAATGAGTTTGAGGACTGCGATGAAAGGGCTGCGATACCTGAACAGTTTGTCCAAGATTTGAGGCAATTCGAATACTGGGACAGTGAACTTTGGGAAATGAAGAATGCGTCAAGGAAACTAGAATTAGTGTCCATCTGAAGGACATTCAAAAGGAGGAACTCGCCAGTTTGCTTAGAGAATATGTGGACGTGTTCGCTTGGTCCTATGAGGACATGCCAGGTCTGAGCACTGATATTGTCTCTCATAAATTGTTAATTAGCCTAGGATTCAGCCTAGTAAAGCAGAAGACTCGGAAGTTCAAACCTGATTTGAGTCTGAAAATCAAGGAGGAGGTCACCAAGCAAATACAATCCAAGGTGGTAGAAATGACGAGATACCCCACTTGGTTGGGTCTGAAAATCAATGAGGAGGTCACCAAGCAAATACAATCCAAGGTGGTAGAAATGACGAGATACCCCACTTGGTTGGCCAATGTTGTTCCGGTGCCCAAGAAGGACGGAAAGATCAGAATTTGTGTCGATTATAGAGATCTCAATAAAGCCAGCCCCAAAGATGATTTTCCATTGCCGAACATCCACATCCTCATTGACAATTGTGCCAAACATGAGATGCAATCATTCGTAGATTGCTTCGCAGGATATCATCAAATTCTAATGGATGAGGAGGATGCAGAGAAGACAGCTTTTATCACACCCTGGGGTGTGTACCATTATTGGGTGATGCCTTTTGGTCTCAAAAATGTGTGAGCAACCTATATGAGGGCTATGACAACTCTTTTTCATGACATGATTCATAAGGAGATTGAAGTATACATGGATGATGTCATCATCAAATCCTGCGAGAGTGCGGATCATCTGATCCATCTGAAGAAATTCTTTGACCGCCTGCGCCGATACAACCTGAAGTTGAATCCTGCCAAATGTGCTTTTGGGGTGCCCGCTAGTAAATTATTGGGATTTATAGTCAGTCGAAGAGGTATCGAGCTTGACCCTTCTAAGATCAAAGCGATCCAAGAGTTGCCTGCACCAAAAACCAAGAAAGAAGTCATGAGTTTCTTGGGAAGATTAAACTACATCAGTCGGTTCATAACCCAATCTACGATGATTTGTGAGCCTATTTTCAGGATGTTGAAGAAGGACGCATTGACAAACTGGAATGCAGAGTGCCAGACCGCTTTCAACACTATCAAAAGCTATTTGTCTAATCCTCCGGTGTTGGTGCTTCCATGAGAAGGGAGTCCACTGTTATTGTATTTGTCGATTTTTGATAATGCGTTTGGGTGTGTGTTGGGCCAGCATGATGAAATCGGGAAGAAGGAACGGGTAATCTACTATTTGAGCAAGAAGTTTACTCCACATGAAGCTCGATATACCTGCTTAGAGAAGACTTGTTGTGCCTTGACTTGGGTTGCTCAGAAACTGAGGCACTATTTATCTGCCTACACTACATACCTCATTTCAAAGATGGACCCATTAAAATACATCTTTCAGAAAGCAATGTCGACTGGAAGATAGGCCAAATGGCAAATGCTATTGAGCGAGTTTGATATCATGTATGTAACTCAGAAAGCAATCAAGGGACAGGCTTTAGCTGATCATCTTGCGGAGAATCCCATTGACAGCAATTATGAACCTCTCAAGACCTACTTTCCTGATGAAGAGATCTCATTTGCAGGAGAAGACATTTTAGAGGTATACCCGGGCTGGCGAATGTTCTTTGACGGAGCTGTAAATTGCCAAGGTAGCGGCATTGGGGCAGTCTTAATATCGGAATTTGGACAACATCATCCGATGGCCGCGAAACTTTGATTTCGTTGCACTAACAATATGGCTGAATATGAGGCTTGCATTTTAGGCTTGAGAATGGCCATAGACATGGATGTTTAAGAGTTGCTGGTCATTGGAGATTCAGATTTATTGATTCATCAAGTTCAGGGAGAATGGGCTGTGAAGAATCCAAAGATCTTACCATATGTGCGCCTGGTACAGAGTTTGTGTAAAATGTTTTGAAAGATCGAGTTTAAACATATGCCAAGTATATATAATGAGTTCGCTGATGCCTTTGCCACTATTTCCTCTATGATTCAACATCCAGACATGACGTATATTAACCCTTTAGAGATAGATTTGAGGGAGCAACCGGCCCATTATTTGCATATCGAGCCAGAATCAGAAGGAAAGCCTTGGTATTTTGACATAAAGAAGTATTTGAAGACTGGAACTTACCCTAAAGATGCTGACTCCGATCAGAAGAGAGCTATCCGGCGGAAAGCCAATAATTTCTTTCCGAGTGGAGAAATCCTTTACAGGAGAACTCCCGATCTAGGTCTCCTTAGGTGTGTTGATACCGTGGAAGCCTTGAAGCTTGTTGAACAGGTACATGCTGGGGTCTGTGGTACTCACATGAATGGACTCACTTTGGCAAAGAAAATCCTTTGAGCCGGTTATTTTTGGATGACTATAGAACATGACTGTTGCAATTTTGTGCAGAAATGCCACCAATGTCAGATACATGGTGATTTGATTCTTGTCCCTCCTCACGAGCTCAAAGCTATGAGTTCTCCTTGGCCGTTCGTAGCTTGGGGCATGGATGTTATTGGTCCGATAGAGCCAGCTGCCTCTAATGGTCATATGTTCATTCTGGTTGCCATTGATTATTTTACTACGTGGGTGGAGGTAGTCTCCTACAAGTCTGTGACAAAGAAAGTAGTAGCAGATTTTGTGCGCAGTAATTTGATAATGCCTATTTGGAATATCAGATTTCATTATTACCGACAATGGGGCAAATCTCAATAGCAACTTGATGAAGGAGATATGTGAGCAGTTTAATATTACTCATCGCAATTCCACATCATACCGCCCTAAGATGAATGGAGCTGTCGAAGCTGCCAACAAGAACATCAAGAAGGTTTTGAGGAAAATGATCGATAGATACCGAGGATGGCACTAAATGCTGCCTTATGCTTTGTTGGGATATCGTACGACTGTCAGAACCTCCATTGGGGCAACCCCGTACTTGTTGGTGTATGGGACAGAAGTAGTAATATCGGTCGAAGTGGAAATACCATCATTGAGGATTATTCAAGAAGCTGAGTTGAGTGATGCTGATTGGGTTTGCAATAGGGTCGAGCATTTGGCTTTGATCGATGAGAAGAGGATGACGGTTGTGTGTCATGGGCAGTTATACCAACAGAGAATGATTCGGGCCTTCAATAAAAGGGTAAGGCCTCGAATGTTCAAAGTTGGACAATTTGTGCTTGAACGCATCTTTCCAAATCAAGATGAACACAAAGGAAAGTTCGCCCCAAATTGGCAAGGTCCATACATGATTCGCAAGGTCCATACATAATTCGTAATGTGTTTTTCGGAGGAGTATTAATCCTATCAGAGATGGATGGTCAAGAGTGGCCAAGACCGATCAATTCGGATGCTGTCAAGAGATATTATGTTTGAAGATTTAGAGTTTGCATTATCTTTTCTCCTTTGTAATATCGCTGATTATTTCTTGTATCCCCTGGATGAACTACGTCTGACCTGAATTCTCAAGAATGAGATACGTAGGCGGCCTATGTCGGCCTCGGTCATCCCCTTTTTTAGATTTTATTATCCCATCATTTCTTTCTTTTGAACTATGTCTGACCTGAATTCTTGAGAATGAGATACGTAGGCGGCTTATGTCGGCCTCGGTCATCCCTTTTTTTTTTAGATTTTATTATCCCATCATTTCTTTCTTTTGAACTATGTCTGACCTGAATTCTCGAGAATGCGATACGTAGGTGGCCTATGTCGGCCTCGGTCATCCCCTTTTTAGATTTTATTATCCCATCATTTTTTTCTTTTGAACTATGTCTGACCTGAATTCTCGAGAATGAGATACTTAGGCGGCCTATGTCGGCCTCGGTCATTTTCTTAATTAAGGTTTACTTTTTCTGTACTTTTCGAGGGGAACTACGTTTGACCTGATTCCTGCTCCAACAGGATATGTATTCGCTTCAACTGCTCGGTCATATTCCCAGAACTTCAACTGGGACAGAATTTTTTAGAAAAATCTCAAATATTCTCAAGGTGTTTCTAACAAGCTGTCAATAAACTGGGACAGAAATTTTGAGGTTGCCCTCAAAATTCTGCTAAGCATCATTACAGATTTTGCAAGTCATGATAAGTCATCTCGGTCGGCTCAAGAATTCAAAGACCACCGCAATACATCAAAATCTATGTCGAAAGTTGGATATGTTCATTTAACCTTTACGTGATATGACAATTGGCAGTGATCTTTGTTTAAAATCTTTCTCAAATTGATTATTCTGACATTTCAAATATTTTTCGATATAAGTATTTTTCTGTCTTCGGTCTACCAAGAGATATGGAATCAAAGTGGTTCATCGGAGGACAAGGTGAGGAGCAAACAATCGAAGAATCAACACAAATTAATTCACTTTGAAACTAAGCATTTTTCTTTGGATGTAGGGACTAAAGTCGCAAGATATCTTTGGACCCGCAGTGGGACGAGACGAGGAGCAAACAATCGAAGAATCGACGAATACCAAATCACTTTAAAACTAAGAATTTTTCTATGAATGCAGGTTGCAAGATATCTTTGGACCTACAGGGGCTCTATAAGACAATTTGGCGCAAAGGCTAAGATTGAAAATTTCATCTAGACCAATACAAGCTGGATAACACCAGATGACCTCTATATTTATTCATTACTCTTTTCACTTTCAGAATCATCTTTCTATCGGTTTGTTATGATTTGTAACACATTTCTCTAAAAAAAGGGAGATAAGATAACTTGGCACAATGGCCAAGATCACCACACTCCACCCAAGAAAATCTTTGCAGGCCTTATAATAACCGAGGCATAAATGGTTCCGCCTCACTCAAATCCCCAACAACTTATCTTGTCATACTCATGGAAAGAGGTTATTTTATTTTTACACTTGCACCGAGAGCGCTATTTCATTTCCTGTTGCCAAGAGGGCCAAAGGCTTATTTCATCTTCCTGTTGCCAAGAGGTCCAAAGGCTTATCTATCATGCATCGCGATGAGGACATATCATGCATCGCAGATACTCATGGTGAGGATATTTACTTTTCAGTTGCCGAAAGGCTCATATATTATGCATCGCGATGAGTACATATCATGTATTGTGGTAAGTATATATCATGCATCGCGGAGACTCATGGTGAGGATATTTACTTTTCAGCTGCCGAAAGGCTCATATATTATGCATCGCGATGAGTACATATCATGTATTGTGGTAAGTATATATCATGCATCGCGGAGACTCATGGTGAGGATATTTACTTTTCAGCTGCCGAAAGGCTCATATATCATGCATCGCGGCGAGTACATCATTTCATGTATTGCGGTAAGTATATCATATCATGCATCGCGGTGAGTACATCATATCATGCATTGCAAAGAGTACATCATTGGTGAGGTCTATTTTACTTTTCACTTGCTGGAAAATACATCATATCATGCATCGCAGTGAGTACATCATATCATGCATTGCAAAGAGTACATCATTGGTGAGGTCTATTTTACTTTTCACTTGCTGGAAAATACATCATATCATGCATCGCAGTGAGTACATCATATCATGCATTGCGGAGAGCACATCATTAGCGAGGTCTATTTTACTTTCCACTTGCTGAAAAAATACATCATTTCATGTATCGCGGAGAGCCATTGAAAGGATTATATATTCGTTGCTTCCAGAAGACTATTTTATTTTTAGTTGCTGATCCAGAGCCATTATATATTCATTGCCGCCAGAAGACTATTTTATTTCCAGTTGCCGATCCAGAGCCATTATATATTCATTGCCGCCAGAAGACTATTTTATTTCCAGTTGTCGATCCAGAGCCATTATATATTCATTGCCGCCAGAAGACTATTTTATTTCCAGTTGCCGATCTAGAGCCATTATATATTCATTGCCGCCAGAAGACTATTTTCATTTCCTTCAGAAGACTATTTTATTTTCCAGTTGTGCCCACAACACTATGTTGATTCAGTATCTATCGTACCAAAAAGAAGAATGCATATCGAATATAGTAAGAGATATCATCTCTAATTGAAATCATAATTTTACTAACACTCAATATTATTTTTTTAAAGCATTTCAGCTCTATTTTTGCTCTAACTTCATCTTAAACTGAGTCTATCATGTTGGCTTGGTTGAGTCTATGATGATTTTACTAACACTTTGTTTAGTTGTATCGAGAGCATCCGAAAGGATGAATTCTCAAAACAAACCACAGATGTGGATGTCATCAAGTAGGATGCAACACAACGTGAAACTTTTTCTTAGTAGCAAACTGGGACATAGTCTGAAAGGAGGGCGTCAAACCTTTCGATCTGTAAGTCTGTTAGTTTCCAATTTCTCATCCAGGTGATCTCAACTCTCACCGGAGCCAATCTTCCAATCTGAATGACAATATACCAAGAGTTTTGAAAACTATGTCCGTGCAAGTTCTTAATTATGGATGTAAAACACGCCACATTTATGGTTAAGAGGTTGCAAGCCTCTTTTTCATAATTCGATTTGTTTGTCACTCTTCCTAACCAGAGGTCATCTCAGAATAAGAGATTTCCTCTTCAGGCGATATAGTCGAACTACAAGCAGCCTGGTTCCTAAGTCCAAGGATATGTAGGCGGGCTCAAGTTTGAAAACTCAGCTGCATTCCAACAATAACCCTCCAAATCTCATTCCCGGGCATTCTAATTTCTCATAATTTGATATTAGGATAGCTTTTGAATCCCTTCAAAATCGTGCATAAAATTAAGTGTTTTGAACTACAAGTGGCCTGAATTCTCATGCAACCTAAGATATGTAGGAAATCCAGAACCAGGGTGTGGCCATAATTCTCAAAGCCCCAGTTTTTCAAAAGATGTGGTCGGCCAAAAATTAGGTTAGTCAAGTTTCTTTGTCCACGATCTCTTTTATCGATCATATCCAAAGAAAGGGACAGCTGTTGACACCAAAATTTTACCCTCCACATCACAAATTACCCAATTTATTTAATTTTTACAATTTTGGACTATTTGTCTATTTTTATTTAAAAAAATATATAAAATAAAAAAAATATTTTATATTCTGTACGTGGGGGCCACGCTCCCCCAATTCTTTTTTCTTCTCTTCTTTCACGCTTGAACCTCACTTTTCCCTCTTCTTCTTCTATTCTTCTACATGAAGAAGAAGCCCAGAAAACCAGAGAAATCGAGAATCAAATCCAAATGCACGCCCCCAAATCCCTATACCATCTCCCATTTACGCGTAACCCTTCCCCTTTCTCATTCCCCTGTCGACTTCTTTTTCTTCTCTCATCAATGAAGAAACAGAAAACAATGGAGCAATAACTCCAAATCCGCGCATGTCTCGACAAGCCATTAAAGGCGACCTTGACATCGTCGCCAATCACACCTCTAACGAAACCCTAGCCGAGCCCTTTAAATAGGGGATAGACAGTAGCAAGATGGACGATGATAGACGATGACAGTAAGAGAAGCATTCAAAACCCCCCTGAAAACCTGTTCGATTTCACATTCGAAAACTCCAGAAAACCTGTTAGATTTAAACTTGGTTCGGTACATAATTTGTCTGGTTGAATATTCTCCCTTTGTGTTAACCTCGCTTGCGCTCACTTAGTCTTTATAGTCATTCTTAACCTCATAGGCCCTCACTCAAATCGGATCCATTGGTCTAAAGACCAGAACATCCAGAAATAGGTGAAGCATTCTAGTGGTGGAGGGTCTTCCTCAAGTTCGAATTTGTCTCAGTTTGCTGCTCCAATACAGGTAATAACCTCACTTGAATCTTTTCTTTTCACTGTAAATGGTTGTGTAAAGCTTTATGTTTTTCTGGTTTGTTGTTAGTTATGAAGGTTGGTTGAATGTATTCTGAAATGGTTGTCTGGTTAAGTGTGTATGTTAACACCTTGTTTTCGATTCACTGAGAAGTTGTTGAGAATGTGGGTCGATTGTTTTGTTCACTGATCGGTTTGAGAACATGCTGAAGTTTAAACTGTGATAGTTCATCCTTAATGATAGTTTTATCTCCTTAAAAGGTTGTTTGCTCATTTCCTTATGAAATATGACCATGTTCAATACATTTGAGACCATTGGTTTGATTTCTGTTAGGTTATTACTGCCTTGTTTCATTTTTGCTTAAATATGCAGCATAACACCTCAGTTCCAAAGTCTCTTTTCTAGTATCCCTAATGGATAAAAACCGATTTAACTTGCATTATTGTTGTTGATGTTTCTCGTTCTACTGTTTGACAACAGATGTCCCTGTCCTATAGCTTTTGTTTAATATCGTTCAAGCATAGTTTGACCTCGATTGCTGCATAATGATGTTTCTAAACTTGAATACTGACCATCGAACATGTCCTTCCATTGTTTATATATATATATATATACATATAATTCTGGAACACCTTTGTTATGCATTACCTGTTTTCATATCTTAGGAAGATAAGGTTACATTATTTTATTCACAAGACTCAATAGTGATTTGTGGTGCTGTCATGCTTCTTTGATTGATTTCTTTATGTGCAAAATGGCATGCAAGAGTCCTGTAGCTCACATTGGTGTTCATTAAAACTTAAAAAATCATATGACATTTAAGCATAGCTCATGCACTTTAGCTCTACTTGGGGGTAGCTATTCTTTTCTTATAATTCTGGAAATATAGCATTAATATCCTTTGTCCAAACTTGATAATTGTTCTTGACTGTCCCTTCTGTTAAACTGCCTATTTAAAACTTGTTCCATACCAAAGTGTGAAGTCCTTCCATCCTTGTTTTGGTATGCTTAGGCTAGAATGGGCTCCCATTTGTTCCCCCTTTGTCATGAACAACCCCCATACACCCTTTTATTGATCCTATGCCTCCATATGTGCAATTGATTTTGTAAATAACTGCATTCCTCAAGATTTGGTTGTTTGTGTTTGCATGTTAACAAGTATGAAGTTACAGTTTCCTGTACTATTTGGTTATAAATTAAATTACTGCCCAAATGACTGGTTTAAACATAAAAGTTGTTACCTGGATATATGTCTCTGACTCTCTCTGTTTCCTTATGTGAATTCATTAATCCGTCTCCTTATGTACAATGTAGAGCATATAATACACTAGTTTCCCCTTTTACTTGTTAGAACTCCATTTTTAAAGGATACTCTTAAGAAACTAAAAAATGAACTTGATCAACTGTGTAGTGGCCAATACATTCATTTGTTGTTGTTATAATGGGATGGTTGGGGATATTGAAAGCTTATCTCATGTGTTATTTTAGAGTTGATTGTTGTGTGCGATGTATTGCTTTCAATGACTGCTAGTTATGTCTCCATGCCATTTTAGAGTGTGTCATAACTTGTATTTTGCAACATAGTATCTGTAAATTATTTGAGAAAGATCAATTGCCTGTTTTTGCTTACCTTTACTTGAGAAAGACTCTTTTAAGTCTGTTAAAAATCAGTCTAGCTTCTCCTTTATCTTTGTGTGAACTTCTCATTGCCTTCCTTATATGAAAATGATTTAAATCAACCTTATTTTGAGTTCTTCTCTTGAAATAATCTATAACTGGTAAAAAGATTTAAACTTGGTTCGGTACATAATTTGTCTGGTTGAATATTCTCCCTTTGTGTTAACCTCGCTTGCGCTCACTTAGTCTTTCTTAACATTTGCTCAAACGCATTCATGGACATTTCACTAATCCTTATCTTCGTCCTCTCATGTATTCTCATTTTTGGGGTTCCTTGAACCCCTCGTCTTGCATTTCCAATGGGCCATGGAGGCCCAAACTTCTTCTCTCTCGAGTCAGCTCAATGTTTGTAAAAGGAAGCCAGACATCAGTGTGTATACACCTATTTACAACAAGTATACATCAAGAGCATAGCACGGAAATGGATGAGGCCCAAAGAAGCAGTCAGTAATTAATGGGCCAGGCAGGCCCAATCTTTAGAATTAGGACAGGATTGGATTTTTTGGGCCTGTCAAGCCCAATTTTATTTTATTCTTGCTCTTTATATATATTAGTTTGTTTGTGATACTTGTCTAACTCTAACATTTTAACTTAATTAATTTCCCTAGCATGATTGTCATTTATGTTTTCCCTTGATTTCTCTTAATAAAAATTATTTTTATAAAATTGAGTTTAGTGGAAATTTTTTTGCACAAATTAGTCTCTCCTTTCAAAGTTAATCAAGTTTCTTTCATAATTAATTAATTAATCAAGTTTCTTTCATATTTCTTTCATAATTTATTAAAAACTCATCAACCTCAATTAATATTGTTCGAGTCAAGCCAAAACCTTTGAATTCGGTTGATTCAACCAATATTTGCAAATTTAGGCAGTATTTTAAACTCTTTCAAAATTCAGTCAATGTTTAAATCCACTCCTTTAAAATTTAGTCAACTCATTCTTTCAATCCCGTCAACTCTTTCAAATTCAGTCAATATTTTTAAATCGAGTAAAATATTTTCAAAAGTTAGTCAAATTGTTTAATCGTCAGTCGACCGCACGTTAGCGGCCATTTTGAGTGATTAAACTCTTCTCAAAGTAGAAATTAAACTCTTACCCATTTTCTCTGGAATTTTAGAACTTTTCTGTTAGGTTTTAAAATTTAACTTTGGTTTCCTAATTATTCTTAAAATTAGGTGGCGACTCTGTTTTCTTTCAATTTTCGGCAATTTGATTCGTGCTTAAATCAATTGAGCCTCGAATCTGATTTTCGAAAAGGGTCGATCATTTTTCGGGATAACAACAACAACAATAACAATAACAATAACAATAACAATCAAACAATAATAATAATAATAATAATAATAATAATAATAATAATAATAATAATAATAACAACAACAACAACAACAACAACAACAACAACAATAATAACAACATGTAATCAAAAAGAAGATTTGAAAGATGTAGGGAATTGTTCAAGAGATTTTCCCTCTTCTATGAAAACTATAACAATAGAAAAATAAAATGAACACTTCAAAAAATACTTAATTTTGTGAAAAGAGTACCAATAAATCCTAGAATCAATAAACAAAATTAAAATATATCTAAAAAGGTCAACTTTGAGTGTAGATATAAAAATGCAATTGTTATGTATTGAAAAAAAATGCACAAAAGACTACATAGTGAAGAAGAAGAACGAAAGGGATATACATGCTTGTAGAATAATTAAAAAAAAGATAGTGAGATTGTAGTGGAAGAAACCAATAGAAAAAACTGAACTATTTGCCAAAGAGGAAGAGAGAAGGTGAAACGGAGAGAAGTAGAGAAGAAAGAGAAAAAAAAATAATAATTGTGTTTTATTTTTTAAAAATATAAATAAGTAAATCATATTATAAAGAAATACGACTTGGTAATCTGTAATAGCAGGTCAATATTAGCTGATGTTGTAAGAATTTTATACACTGATAGTGCACCAAAATTAAACTCTTAAAATTAGTTTAGGTTCATTGCAGGGTAACCAATAGATGAGCGACACGTCATTAATTAATTTACTAGGTGAATTTAAATTGAAGGCCATTAAAAATAAGCGCAATTATGGACCTAAAGGTAGACGTCGGAGGTATTTTAGAGTTAATAGGTGGAAAAATGATAATTTTGTACCATTTCTAATAGTTCAAGGGTATTTTAGGTCCTTTTTCATTTTATAAACAAAGTATCTAGTTGTTTTAGGGTAATTTTCTAAAAGAAAAAGTAAAATATAATTTGAAATTTTAAACATGAATATAATTGAAACATTTTTATTTAAAAACTAAAGATAATCTTTGTTTTTTTTTTTTAAAAAATATCGTAAAAGTGAAAAAAGGATTGAATTATATTTAAAAAAAATTATGACAAAACATTAGTTTTTGAATAAAGTAAATAATTCTCGTCATGGAGTATGGAATAGAAATTAGAATGTGCCCAAAATGCGAAGCAAATAAGTCCCTATACCCTTGAGCACAAAAGGGTAAAACTGTCATTAAACGTCAAGTGGCTAAATTAAATTCACAAAGCAGCAGCAATTTTAGGGCTTATAAACTGGAAATTAAAATTGGGTTGTGAAACTGCAAGGGGTGTACGCCATAGCCAGAGAGATTGAAGAAAGGAAGGAAGGATGTTTGCGACTGCGATGAGGTACATAGGGAGGAAACCAAAGCCAAAGATGAAGCCCATTGAGCTTAAAACCCCACAGGAGCAGACTCAAACTATCACCAGAACCATCTTCGACATCTTAAAGGAACATGGCCCTCTCACTATTGCCGAAACCTGGGAACGTGTAAAGGTAATTCATAGAGTATAGTGAATACATTTGAATCATTGATATAGTTAGATTTGGATTGTGATTTAGTTGATTTGCTGCCTTACTATCGCAAATGCCTGATTTAATGAAAAATTTTCCCTTTTTCTCCTTTTTTCTGATCTTTTCATTTCCTACGGCCTACAGTAGACCTGATTCAAATTGCAGCAGAAATTATCCAGATTGACTTACTTTTTTTTGTTCAAGTTTATGAAGTTGGAAAAGCATAGAAATAAAGATTTCTTACATGGTGATCCTATGCACAATGATGCTTGACTTTACTTGTCACGACCTGAAATCAGGCGTGATGACACTTGCCTTTAACTCACTAAGGCAAGTCAGCTTAAACAAGAAATAACAAAATAATGAATCTGCTCATTAACAGAATTGAATTGGCAGAACACTTTAAAAGAGTTTTGAGAGAGAAAAGTAGCCTACAATGCAACAAAAGTAAAACAAACCAGATTAGTACTGCAAAATCACAACGGAGGGCTGTAAAACAAACCAGATTAGTACTGCAAAATCACAAGGGAGGGCATTTCAAATCCTAGTTCATAAAATACTACATGCCCCACTAATGGACTTAAGATTTTACAACATGCTATCTGCCGTGGTGGGTAGCCTCTTCAAGAAACATACAGTACTAGATGGCAGCCTATTCCTGAACCTAGGTGGTCTCAAATAATACAAACCCCAAAGAGCCACCACCCATTTGATTGGCACCAAATAGAAACCAAATGCAGAAAAGAAGCAAGATACTACAAACAAGAATGTTGCTCTTGGATCCCTCCAGCTTAACAATGCTTGAAATCTCTCCCCCTGAGTTGCCATATCACCAACCACAGTCTGAATCCTACCAGTCACACTCCTCAGTCTATCATATCTCATTCGAACGATTTCTGCACTTCTGCTGGTAGGGAATAAATCAAATTCCTCATCGAGTTCATCTGGATAAACGCTCTCTGCATATGAGAGTCGAGTTTCCATGTGAGGAGGGTCGCGTGGGCGTGACCTATAACGCCATAGTCCTACTGCAGCCAAGTTGAGTAGTACACAAGGGATGATGAGCTCGGGCACCAATACAAGAATGGTAAAGGTAATCAGCGCTAATGCAGAGTGCACTGGCTTATGCCAATTGCGCGCAGACTCTAGAAACCTGCTCATAATAACAAACCAAGAAACCACATTTGTCAACCTAAAGAAATTTGCTTTGCTCTTTCTCATGCTCCACATATGAGAATTGTGATCGAGCATGTACTCCACCACTTCTCTTCCCAAAGGTGGCTCAAATCGACTGAGTCTTGTCGCCACCACATTCACAGCCTGGTGCCTCAAGCTGTCTAACTGACTTACAGACAAGGGCTGAACGTAGTGCATCTTCGGAAGCAAAGGCATTGTATACATATGAAGCATATTCACCATATTAGCAAATGTAAACCGGACAGCCAAATGAAGCTCCCCCATTTTTTTCACCCCAGAAGGATGCAGCATCAAGAGTGGATATGCATGAGTATAAACTCTATCTGATTCAAGAGTTGATAGCCTGATCCTAACCTTCCCAATTCGAGAGTCACGGTTTCCAGCCACAGGGTTGGCGATATTCTTGTCTACACGAGAATTATCAAACACCCCGATAGTGATGAAGTGCAAGGGTCAAAGACTTCCCAAGTATACTGTTCATTCCATTTAGGAGATAAGCTGTCCACCACAGTCCTAGTTCGGACCCATTTCTGCCCATACTTTGCCACACAATACGCATCAACAGAGCCACCCTTGCCTTCTTTTATTTTCATTGGCACGAGATTGGTAGCTCCCAAAACCCCAACCTCGAGAACTCCAATGTGGGGCTTCCATAGCTGCGTTGCTGTTGGCCTGACATCACTGCTGTACATTGTTGCCTCATCAAGCACATGGTAACCTCCATCAAGTGAAGCACGGAGGTGAATCCGCGAGGCAAATCTAACCACAGCTTTGGGATCATTTGGGTTGCTCAAATGAGTATCAAGATTGAACCACCTCGATGTCACTGGCTTCTCGTTTAGTCACTTTTCTAGGCTTGAAACAGGCAAAAGAACTCTCGCCACGACTTCCTCTCTGTTGGGAGCAAGTCTGTCCTCAACCGAAACAAGCAAGAATTCTTCTAATGGTTCAGCAACCACGAACATTAAGTCCTCATTCCAGAAAGGATTTGTAAGGCTTCTAGTAGCAGCAGGCGGTGAAACTCTAGTCCCCAGAACCTGGTTCCCAACTTGAACTTTGGCAAAAAGTTCAGGATATCTCATAATTGATGACCCTTTCTCCCCCAGAACAATATCTTGAGCTTCAATAACCCCAACTCGTAAATACCAAAGCTTAGGTGACAGATACACTTTAGACTTTATGGAACACAAACCATCAAAATGCACATTTGCTGCTTTAGAATGCCAAGCCTCAGCAAAGGCTTCATCAGCTTGAGTACCAAACCATATGGCACCATATGTTCACCACCTTTAGACTTGTCACCTTTCTTGTCTTCCATTCTATACCATTGTGGAGCCAGCTGACTATCTGGCGGAACTCGTTTAGGCACCTCATTCAGATCAAACCAAACACGACCCAAGAAGTCATCTTTGTTATTTTCCTTCACAAAGATCTCCACCACAGAGGACTGCACACTGTCTTTTGAAAAGTCAAAAACTTGGTCCCATTCAGCATGATTTGAAAAGACCCTTTTGGTAATTCCTCTATGGTTACCAAGTTTCACCTCAGCTACAAGCTCACCACCACCAACCCAAAAACAGAAAAATCCTTAGCCTTTACAACTCTAACATACAAATACTGCATTCGTTCTACCCAGTCATATGTTGAGCTAGTCTTGTCCTTACCACCAAGATGTGGACTTGTTTCTTTCAGAGAAAACTCACCTTGCCCAGAAAATACAGACCAACCCCACCACCACCACCAGATACAGCCAGAAGGAACACTAGTAATAACAAGAGGCGTAATGTCACCTGGAACTGGCTCCACTGGCTTTGAATGGTTCTGGTTTTGGAAGTTTACCTGTTCATACATTAAATATTTAATTTAATATTAGATAGAATATCCGCACAAATTCGAAAAGGCCATGGATTGAAATCTAACCCCACATCAGAAAATACAAAGAATATATATTCCCTTTGTTTGCCTATAAAACAGAACTAGCTAAAACATGATATAACAAGTAAATGGAAGCTTTTTTTCTCTCTCTATGAACACCAAAATTCAAGATTGCCTTATTTTCTTGACCCATTTGGACCACCATGTTTGCTCCATTTGTCTGTTGCTGCTGCAATTTCTTGTTTTTCTTACATTTGGGGTAGCAGAGGAAACCACTCCTCCACCAGCAGCAGCATTACCAGTTATAACTTGTTTCACTTCCTCTGTTGTAGATAAATAAATCTTCAAACTCAACTCACCACATACATGAGAAAAAAGACTCCTTTTATCCAGAGTATAAAGCTGCGCATTTCCTCCCCTTGTTTAGCAATGCTGGAACCAGAAATCTGGGCTCGACCCAGAAAATTTCTGCTCGTGTTTGACCTTTTCTCATTGAAAACATGCAGCCAAAATTCAAAATTAAGCAGCTTAAGCCTTCAAAACTCAATTCTTTGGCAAAAACTCCACCTTTCTCAAAATTTTCAAAAAGCTACTTACTAAACCAATCAAAAAGAGCTCGGGACAACTATCTCAGGAATTATATCAAAAACGCGAAAAATGACCTTTAGGGTCATTATGCGAAAAATGACCTTAGGGTCATTACGCGAAAAATGACCTTTAGGGTCATTACTTGCGAGCACAGAGTATAAAATTATGTGAAGACGCTACTTTTTTTTCTATTTTCTCATGAACCCTTGTTACTTAATTTTGTGAACTCTAGGCTGCTCTTTGCTAACTGTTTCCCTGTAAAACTCCAGGATGTTGGCTTGAGAGGCTTGACAAGGAAAAGGCACATGAAGATAGTTTTAAGATGGATGAGGGAAAGACAAAAGCTTAAGATTATATGTAATCATGTAGGGCCCCAGAAACAATTTCTGTATACGACCTGGTTCACAAAACCAAATTTTATGCAAAGAAAGCCAGTAGCTGATACTTCCTGCTCAAATACAAAGCATATAAGGCCAGGATGTGCTATTTCCTGGCCAAAGTCATCATAAGCCCTAAAACAGTGTCTGTATGCACCAAAGATTTAATGGAGCTCTCTATCGTTGAGTAATAAGAGAAACAAGAGAGAAATGAGTATAGTATTCCATTTACCATGTTTTGAAGCTTAATGGCCCAATACGATGGCTTTCACAAGCTTTTAAAATGTGTGAATATCAAGGTCTTAGCTTTTGGGTAGATACTTTTATTTCTTCTATACTTTTATTTCTTCTTTTTCATGCATACATTGTGTTTTATGGGACTAGTGGCACCATCAGTAATAGTCTTTACTGTCTACAAAACGAATGTTGATTCGAGTTGAGCTAAACCAATGCAATACTGATCTTGAAATAAGCTCTCAAAACTTGAATGTGATTGACAACTTTGAAGCTTTTGGTAATTTGTTACTTCTTTTTAATTTCCCGAGCAAGTTGAAAACATTATTGTGTTTTATAACTATCAATTAACATAGAGATAAAGTATACAAAACAGATCTAAACTATATCATTTTTTTGAGCTTCAGACCTAAAGTATTAAAAGTTTGAAAAAGACATTTAAACTATTACTTATTAATTTGAGAAACGCATCTCTATTTTTTATTTCACTCTTACCATGGTGTGTGTGCTACCCTCTTTTATTTTTCAAAAATGTCACATCACTCTACATGGACAAAACATTTCACCTTGGCAAAAAATAAATAAATTATAGTATTAGTTAAAATTAAATATTAAAATATTATTATTTCAAAAAAAAATCATCAAATAAAATATAAATATTTTTCTTATCCCACCCCACCACTTCCTCTTATCGTACCCTCTCCCTTCCACCCCCAAACAAAATTGTAAATTTTTTAAAAAAATTTCTTATTTCATCTTCACCCCACTACTTTCTCTCACCGTACCACCTCCCTTCGACCCCAAACAAAAATTATAAATTTTTTTAAAAATTTCTTATTTCATCTTCCTCTTAAAATAATAATCTAGATATTATTTTAATTGTTTTTAGAAAAAATAATTCTACGCTACCCACTTAATCCTTCTCTTTTATTTTTTTTTATTAATTTTAGAATTTTTTTTTTATTTGTCGCAAAATTTTTTAAATAAAATTTTCATTTCTGTTATACTCGATAAACAAGTAGATTTCTAAAAATATGTACATAGACAAGAGAGAGTGTATTACACATACCACTGATGTGTGTTTCTCAAACTAATAAGTGATAGTTTATGTGTGTTTCTCAAACTTCCATTAGGTGAAACTTAAAGAAAATGATATAACTTAGATGTGTTTTGTATACTTATCTCATTAAGATACAAAGGAAAACATAAGTTGTCTGCTTAAACTCAAGCTTCCCCAGGTTTTAGGAAAATCATTTGGTTGATGATTGAAACACTGACATTCTGCTGTCAATTGATATCTTTTGGACCTTTCATATATATTATTGACATTTTAACCATCTGCAGTCTGCCCTTGTTCGACAGCTCTCGGCAAAAGACCAATTTGTGGTCATTTTACCATTTGTAGATTCTTAAATCCATGCTATCCTTTTTAGATTTTACTTGTGGAATTATACTGAACATGTTACTGATATTGAATAGATGATTAATGTTTATCACATGCCTTATTGTCGATGTTCATCCAATTTGAAAAGCAATTTCTTGAGTTCCAAATTGCATGATGTCCTGTTCATCCTAGAGCTTAAATTCATAAATTTGCTTGAGCAACTTGTTCCATTGCCAGCTTTGTTGCAATTATGTTGCAAAAGGGCAATTAGTTAATAATGAGAACATGAAGAAATAATTGCCTTCAACCACATTGTCTGTTGCGAAGGCCGTGGCTAAAGAGGCTCGAATAGCTGCGTCTTTGCTGAGGCTGCATTTGCATGTTTGCTTTGTATACGCATGTCACCTTAATTGATGTGACACTTTTTTGTTTTTCTAGAAAAAAAAAGTCACACTTTATAATTCTAAACAACTTAATTTATTTTAAAATTCCTACTTTACTAATGAAATAATTTATAGAAATAAATATTTAAGATTTGTTTTAGATTATAAATTTTAAGTCTTTTTTTTAAATTTTATGTCAAATTAAATAATGTTACATAAATTGAGACATAGAAAATAATATTTATATCAGTTAGAATTATAGTGACAAAGTCAAAATTTTTAATCAAATGATTATAACAAATGTAAGAATGTCATAATTCTGTCAAGAGGAATTTCATAAAAAATAATCAAATATATACAAGAAACTAATCAGTTTACACCAAATATGATTAATTATATTTTATTTACATAAAAAAGTCAAAAATCATAAAAACAAATATAGTGTCTATACAATATAGTTTGTCAAAAGTCATAGAAAGTATACATTGACTATATAATATAGATTGCTTATACACGAGCTATATACTCAAATATACATTATGATACACTATCACAATAAATAAATAGGCATTTGTGACAACTTCTGTCACTAACCAACAATAATTTATAGCTAATTCTATTGAAAGATTGATTAAAATCATACTAGATGCAAGCTATTTAACGACAAATTAGTAGTAAATATTATAGTTAATTTTAAAAAAAATATATATAGTGGACGCAAGAATGCCACACGTGTGATTCATACAGACGCAAGAATGCCACACATGTGATTCATACTTAGTGTGTTAATAGTAAGGTTCAAACGGTTATTTTACTAAATTTATATCATACCTTTTTTTATTATTTTTATTTTATATTATCAAAATTAAAATTTTCAAAATAGTCTCATTATTTCAATTTTTTTGATATGATTCAATTATATATATATATATATATAATGTTCAAAATACCGTTCATTAAAATTTTGCCGGATAGGGACCCAAGAGGCCCATCTATGATCCATAGTTTTCTCTATGCACCATAAAATCCTGTCACGTGGAAATTAGACAATTTCTCTATCAATTCTCAAATTTTCTTCAACTATTTTACCTAAGATATGTGGTATTCATTCATGAACTCCTTTCATCCATGAAACCCATAGAATCCTCATCTTCATTTTTTTTAATGAATTTCAATTATGGAAAGTTAGGATTTTCATGATTTATCATTAAATTGTTTATGACTTGCTTTATGGATTTGAGTTGATTTATGCATGAATTGATATTAATTCCATGATTTTGATGTTTTCTAATCAAGTTTTTCTCCATATGATTTAGAGTTCATGAAATTCAATATAGGTTCTTTCAATTATGATTTCAATATATTTAATTATATATGATTATGCACGATTCTATTCCAATTACATGATTTTATGTTGGTTAAATATGAAATCATGCCTTTATCCTAGTTTTTACTACAATTTACGATCATGAATTGTTAAGATTCTCAAACAAGTTTATGATAAATATGAATTAAGCTTTATGATGTTATTCAAGACAAATATTTATGATTGTGAGTTTACTCACTTAAGTATGGGTTCGTAATGATGGAAGGTCTATACCTATATTACATGAATCAATATGAAAATGAGATATTCTGTGATCAAGTTTATGAAATTGGATTAGTATTTGATTTTTGTCTTTCTACATGTTTAACTTTATGATTTATGACAAGTATTCAGTGGAGTTTTAACTTAGTACTGAGTGGACTTTGAGTTGGAAACTCAACCTAATGGATCTATAGTAGCAATATCTAGTCCCATAACTATGTGCCACCATAGGATTTTGTTTATTTAGACTTGCTAATGAATCCACATATAGTCTATGTTAATGACGCCCACTTAGTGGGGTAGAGGCTGCCTTCGAAAGTAATTTCTTTTTTTTCGGTATATGAGAAAACATCATAATTACATTTAATAGATCACATAATCTTATTGTCGGTTATAGTTGCTATCCTGCACATGATATGACTATTTATGACTAGGGGTGTTCATGGTTGGATTTTGATCGATTATTGGTTAAACCCATAACTAAACCAATTTAGTCAGTTTTTAAATTTCTAAAACCAAATTAAAAAAATAACCATCGATTTGGATCGGTTTGGTTTATTCTTTTGGTTATTTTTTGGTTTGAAAGTAATAAGTTTATTTAGGGCATACACATCTCAAGAGACACAAATACGTATTGCATGAATAATCCATGAAAGGATAATGTGGATTCAATTAAACAATAGTACTAGAGTTATTATTACACGAACAAAGTGATTTAGTTAAGTAATACTAAAGTTGTTCTACGCGAATAAAGTGATTTAATTAAAAAATATCAAATTTATTATACACCAAAAATCAAATCTTCATTTAAAAAAAACCTAAGCTCAACAATCAAATAACTACCCAGGGGAGAGAGTACAAGAAAATTATATTCTAAAACACTAACAAGAGAATTTTCAAATATAAATGGTAAAGTTAAAGATTTAAATTAATTGAAATATAACAAAATATTTATATATTATTTATGAATACTATATAAATAATTATAAAATTCATATATACAATTATTTGGTTTGGTTTGGTTTGGTTATTTTTGCGGGTTTGTTTTAGTAAAACTAAAATCAAACCAAATAGTATTAGTTTTCAAAATTTAAAAATCAACCTAACCAAATCAATCAAATATCAAATTTTTTAATGGTTCATTTTGGATTGCAGTTCGATTTGAATTGCAGTTCGGTTTGATTATTTAACCATAATCATGAACATCATTATTTATGACTCATGTCCCTTTTGAATTTTATGATTTTTCATCATGCATTGGATATTCATGCTTTACTTATGCTTTAAATGTACATTATATCATGATTTTGTTGTGAAATGGTAGAGACTAGAGTGTCTCCACCAAAGAGAGCTAAAGAGAACACACAATTTTAACGAGGTTCGGCAAATAACGCCTACGTCCTCGGATACTTCCACTACAAGGAAAATATTACAAGAGTAATATAAACTTTAAACTATGCAAAACTCTACTTAAGTAAGTAGC
>DF357436.1:44282-57863 GCA_000787875.1 Solanum virginianum | reverse complement strand
TCCAAATACTCTTCGAGTCTTGAGTTTCTCAAAAAAATTGAACTCCACTCTCAAAATTCTAAATTTTTTCTCTTTCATTTAACAAGAGGTGAATTTTTTTATTTCAATTCGGAAAAGATTCAAGCTAGTCAAACTACGTAGCCTGATTTCTCTCCCTCACGAGATATGTAGGCAGTCTTTCAAGTCTCAACCCCTCATTTTAAAAAAGCTTATTTTTCCTCCTTCATGATTACAAAGGAATCATCAATTTCAAAAGATCCGAGATAATCTTGTCAAAACATCTCCCTGATTCACAACTCTCAAATTAAACAGGTAATATCTTGCCTATTTAGTCACTTTCCTATATCTTTGGGCTAGTACATCTTTGAGCAAAGCAACTACTATGTGTTTACCTTTCTGTGAGATATTTTACATTATTTATTATGAACAGGGACTAACACATTTATCTTTTGAGTTATTTTTCTGTATCAGGTAATTAGAACTGAGTATTTATTATGAACAAAGACTAATATATTTATCTTTTGAGTTATTTTTCTGTATCAGGTAATTAGAACTGATTTGTGTTGAGGGAGCTAACCAAACATTTATACTTCACGAAGTGGAGTCTCCAAAGATTTCTTCTCTCGATTAGCGTTCTCAAAGGGCAAAAACAATGACTAAAAATAGTAAAAATATTGGTTTGACTGATGTTTCTACAAAAGGTCTTATTATTGATGAACAAAATGAATCAATTGTGCAACTAATACAACAGATGAGAACTGAGTTACAATATGCTAGAGAGTCGGAGAATTTTGTCATCACAACTAATACTCCATTTCTAAGAAAAAGAAGGCCTCCACTTTATTCTCATTCTTTGAACCCTCCAGAAAATATCTCAAGTAATCCTCATATTACTCCAATCTAGAAATTACCTACCATTGATTTAACTGTCCCTAACCAGCGCTATGTTAGCTTTTCATATCAAACACTACCTTCTCCTCAAAATTTGAATCCCAATAGTTCTCAGACATTGTTTATTGCATATCATACCCAAAATCTATCTATCATTCAACCCATACTTTTAAAAGCCATTTTTCACGAATCATACCTTCTTTATCCCACATATATCCAATTAAATCATTATGAAGAGAAAGAAAATAAGTGGAGGCCTAAGGATGAAATAAGCATAAAAAAAGAAATTGTGAAGTCCATGAAACAATATCACTATGCACCAGAAGGGTTCAAGATTCCGATGTTTGACACTTTTGATAGAACTGGCAATTCTCTGACTCATTTGAAAGTTTATTGTGATCAACTCGTGGGTGTTAGAAAAAATGAACCACTTTTAATGCGTTATTTTAGCAGAAATCTTAAGGAAGAAGTCTTGGAATGGTTTACCTCACAAAAACTAAAGCAATGGCTGAGTTGGACAACACTCACAAACGATTTTGTTGAAAGATTTGAACATAACATACAAGTCACCCCTAATTACTACTATTTGGAGAAGATCAAGTAAAAATCTACAAAAAAATATCGAGAATACATTCTTCGTTGGAGATGAGAGGCTGGAAGAGTTCAACCTCCAATGTCTGAATGCAGAATTACCAAAAATATTTATTTGTATTTTAAAAGCCTGAATACTATGAGAGAATATTATGTATGATACGACGAAAATTCATCGATGTCGTCATGGTTGGAGAAACTTTAGAGGATGATTTCAAGACCGGGAAATCACATTATGAGTTAATAAAGGAATCATCAGAACTAGTTATGTGGAAATATCAAAGAAGGAAGAAGAAGAAGTATCTACTGTTAGAGCTATTCCATCAAAGAGATATCAAAAGCGTCACATCAAGCAAGGAAAATTCTGTCGTTCGAGTTTCAAAAAGCCTCCCAAAGTTTTACGTCATTGAAGGAGTCTCAAACTCAGCTTTATGAAAGATTGAAAGTAGTGGATATGTTCCATCCTATAAAAGAAAGACCAGCCAATCCTTTGAAAAAGTTTTACAGGACAGACCATAAATGTGCTTATCATTCAGGAGCTATTGGATATGATACAGAGAACTGTTTGACCCTTAAGCACAAGATTCAGAACATGTTGGACAACAAGTTAATCACAAATGATTAAGCTTCCCCAAATGACAATATATTTCATTCTTCGAAGTAAGCACAAGATGACTCGAATAAGATTATTTGAAATGATGAACAGAAGAAGTACAAAACTTTGACAAATTTCTACCTATGAAGTCATTACATATTTAATCTTCTTTTTATCCCAAATTAGCCTTATTTCTTTTGTATGAACTATGTTTGACCTGAATTCTCAAGAATGAGATACATAGGTGGCCTATATCGGTCTCGGTCATCTCCTTATTCATTTTTTATTATCCCTTTTGTAAGGAACTACGTCTGACTTGAAATCTCAAGAATGAGATATGTAGGCGGTTTATGTCAGCTTTGGTCTTCTGCTTATCCTTTTTTATTATCTTTTTTACTTTTGAATTACGTTTGACCTGATTTCTGCCTCAATGGGATATGTAAGCCATAACAACTCAGTCATATTCCCCATCAGATTTTTATTTCTCTTTATAATAAAAACTGGGGCAGAATTTTTGAGAGGATCTCAAAAATTTATTAAAAGACAAGTTTTTCCAACAAGATAGGGGATCACAATATGTAACTGGGGCAGAATCTTTTAGAGGGTCTCAAAAATTCCTTCAAAATGATGTTTCTCCAAATCAAATTTGGAATTTTGTTGAAGTATGTAACTGGAAGTAGAGCTTTGAGAAAATCTCAGAAATTTCACAAATATGTCATTTGCTACATTCAAGCAAACTGGGGCAGAATTTTTGAGGAGGGTCCTCAAAAATTTCACTAAAACTATGTTTAAAGAGCGGATGAGTGTGCAAGTCGATTGCATAAAGGAGCTCGAGGACAAGGCCAACACAATTCAGTCTCTCAAACTAAGAATTTTCCTTTGGATGCAGGAACAACGAAATCACAAAGATGATGATGTCAAAATCTTTAAGCATAAGGCGCCACATATACCTAGCATGGGCTCGTCACAGTCATCTTATCTTATCTTCAATTTATTGTATCATGTCAAAATGATTTCTACTTACTTTCACTATGTTTTGCTTTAAACTAAGTTGGTTATCTATCTCGTAAATTAGATAATTATCGGGTCGTCCATCCCGTTATAGTTGGATCATTATCGAGTCATCCACCTTGTTATAGTTGGATCATTATCGGGTCGTCCACCTCGTTACAGTTGGATAATCATTGAGTGGTCCATCTAGTTACAGTTGGATCATTATCGAGTCATCCACCTCATTATAGTTGGATAATTATCGAGTTATCCACCTCGTTACAATTGGATTATTATTGAGCCATCCATCTCGTTACAGTTGGATAATCATCGAATCGTCCACCTAATTACAATTAGACCATTATCGAACAATTTTGTCTTACTCATATACCCAACAAGCCATCATATTTCATATTTATCACCAAGAGGGCCATTTTACTTTCAAGTTCGTACACAAACCGTTTGAGAGATTCGTAAAGGTGACACATGTTAAACCATTGATGGCCCTTGATTCAAAATAGACGGTTAAAAGCTTACCGAGAGGGTCATTGCATATTCATTGCCGAGAGGGCCATTGCATAGTCATCGCCGAGAGAGCCATTTTATTTTCAAGTTGTCGAAAGGGCCATTGTACATTCATTGCCAGAGGGCCATTTTATTTTCAAGTTGTCAAAAGGGTCATTGCATATTCGTCGCCAAGAGGGCCATTTTATTTTTCAAATTGCCGAGAGGGTCATTGCATATTTATCGCCAAAAGGGTCATTTTATTTTTCAAGTTGCTGGGAGGGACATTCTATTTTCATATTAAAATTGCCAAGAGGGTCATTTCATGTTCACATTGCCAAAAGGGCCATCACATTCATCACATGTTCAAGAAATATATCATTATTCACTGCTGAGAGGGTCATCATCATGTTGCATCATATCAACTCATTATCTATTACGTCAAAAAGAAGAATATATTGAACATGGTAAAAAATATCACCCCGTATTTAAGTTACTAGTTTTTACTAATAATTTGTCTTGGTCTTATTGACAACATCCAAAAGGATGAATTCTCAAAATAAAATCACAAATGTGAACGTCATCAAATAGGACGCAGCACAACGTGAAACTTTTTCTTAGCAGCGAACTGGGATATAGTCTGAAGAGGACTGTCAAACTCTTCAGACGTGAACTGAGAAGCGACTCCCACCACAATCCAACCACACCCCTGATAGAAGGCATATGGGTATTTCTTTGAGTTCGTTAGTTTTCAGTTTCGCATCCAGGAGATCTCAACTCTCATCGGAAGTAATCTTTTCAATGTGAGTGACAATACACCAAGAACTTTGGAAATTACGTCTATGTAACTTCTTACTTATGGGTGTGAAGAGATCTACATTCATGACTAAGAGATTGCAAGCCTCTTTTTCATACTCAATTTACTTGTCACTTCTCCCAACCGAAGGTTATCTTAACATAAGAGATTTCCTTTTCAACCGATCGAGTCGAACTACAAGCAACCTGATTCCTGAGTCCAAGGATATGTAGGCAGGCTATATATTAAAAACTCGACTATATTCTAACATTTGCTCTTAAAATCTCATTCCCAAGCATTTCTCTATAATTCAATATTGGTATAACTTTTGAATTCTTTGAAAATCGTTCGTAAAATCAAGTGTTTTGAATTACAAGTGGCCTGAATTCTCATGTAATTTGAGATATGTAGGAAATTCAAAATCAGGGTTCGGCCATAATTTCTCAAAGTCCACGCCAAGAGCCTTTTAGAAGATGAAGATGTGATCGACTAAAGATTGAATTTGTCAAGTTTCTTTGTCCACGACCTCTTTCATCGATCATATCCAAGAAAAAGGGTAGCTGTTAACACCCAATTTATATCCTCCACAATATGAATTAATTATTGAGCTTTTAATTTTGCCAATTTAAAATAATTAGCTCCCAAAAGTACAAAAAATATTTTCTCAAATAAATTTTATTTTTATTTTAGGAGTTATTATTTTATAATTGATTTAATTATATTAGGTTGATAATATTAAGAGTTCTTCAATTAATTTATATTAATTCATCGTGTAGTCAAATTAGTCAATCAAATTCAATTTGATTACTTTTAATTGGCTAAAATTATAATTGAATTGGCCAATTTTTTAAAATCAAATCCCCCCATCCTCTAAACCCATTTTCAGCTTCATTTTATTTCTTTTTTTGGACCAATTTTGACCCAAATCAAGTCCGAACCTGGCCTAAATCCCAGTTCTTCAGCCAACATATTATATATATACATATTATACATATACCCCACGTGGGGGCCATGTGCCCCCAATTTCCCTTTCTCTTCTTATTTCCCTCACACGCGTATTCACTCTTTTCCCCTTTCCCTTATTCTTCAATGAAAACCATGAACAAACCTGGATAAAGCCAAAACATTCCGCCAATCAACCAAACGTTCTCCTCCTAACAAACTAGTACATATGTGTCCCTCTCCCCTTTCCCCTTTCCCCTTTATCCGTTCGTACACAAACCGTTTGAGAGATTCGTAAAGGTGACACATGTTAAACCATTGATGGCCCTTGATTCAAAATAGACGGTTAAAAGCTGTGGCGCGTATTGACTCCTCAAGATTTTAATTTGATTTTCAATTCAAAGAAACCCTAATCTTGTCCTCAGTTTTTGATTTTCAAATTCCACCCCAGTTTCCCAAATTTCCTTGCGTTTTCCCCCCGTTTTGTCCTAATTTGGGGCTATATAATCCCTTCTTCTTCTTCTTTATTTAGAGGGAGACATTTTCAAATAAAAAAGAACCCTATTATAAATTCTTCTATACACACATTTTTAGAGTTCTCGTCTACGGACATTGAAGCCAAAGGGTCTGGTTCTCGGAGTTCAAGAACACAGTTAATTTTCGTTGGTGGAAGAGTCCTCATTTCACCTCACGTTCCCAGTCGCTGCTCTAAGAAAGGTAATGCTTTCATCTCGCTTTTCTTCATCTCGTTTTAAGTCTCATACACTGTGTCTGAATGTGAATCTTAAAGCTATATCAAAGTTTTCTGTTTGCACTTTGTTTGTTTTGACCGGAAATGCCCTGTTGTGATGATTCGATGTTGTGGTGCTGTTGTTACTGGTCGTTCATTCTTATTTTGCACTTCTGCTTCAGTTCTGTTACTGTCAAGCATGCCAAGGTCTTAAGTTGTTATTTGTCACCTCGGGTTGGTTTTTTTTCTAATCGTATTTGCTATCAATAAACTATTTGTTTACCTTGGTTTGAAGATTGAGTTGCTGGCTGTTTCCTCATGGGCTTGATTAATCAAATTTTATGGTGTGTCCATCCTTTACTCGCACTAAGTTATGTTATATCGTTTGAGGCTCAGTCAATGTTTACTTAATAGAGTCTTACTTTGAAGTATCTGTTATCAAAATATTGTATTTGCCGTCCTTTTGTGAAAAATGTCCTTTTTTAATTTCAAAGTGCTTTTTAAGGTCAAATATAGGAAAATATTTACCTTGTCTTATTGGAATGGATCACTGTTTCTCCTCTAGTTCTCTATATTGTTCATTATCAAAGTTTGCTATCTTCAAAAATGGTATCTCTGAGACATAGAAGTTTGTTTAATTGTGATTAATAGAATCTAATCGTATAGATTATCTGTTTATGTTTCATATTCTAACATGGAAGTCCTTCTCTTATCGCTTGGTTTTTTCCTTGTTTGACGTTTGTATTGGTTTCAAAATATAGTCTCTGTTCAATCTCTAAGTGCCACGGTATCCCTCTTGGATTTAATTTCCTTTTGTTGATGTTGGGGCGTTTCTTCGTGTGCCTACAACACAAAGAAGAGTCCTAGTTTGAGGTTGTTACATGTTATTATACATAGTTCTCATCACTGTTTTGGTTTGTTTCCTCTGTTAGTTCTGGCTGCATTAGATTATGCTTTGTTTTGTTTGTTTTGGTTTATGTTCTACTTGCATTCTTTGCTCATCCAGGCCTTGGTTTAGCTATTGGCGAGTTCTAGTTTATATTGATTTGTCAATCTACACATTACATATCTCATTTTATGTTTCCATGAACTTCTATTTATCAATGTGAACTTCAAAAAAATATTTTGTTGTAGGATTATCCTCTCTTTGGATGATGGATTCTTGAATCGTTGGTTCTATTCTTATTGTTCTTTTTTTAAACTAAGTCAGCAAATTCTCTTGTTGACATAGTTCTCAATTCTTGTTTTCCTTATTGATTTCCATTCATGAGTTGTTGGGAAATTAATTTTCTCATGTGGTGGAATTCTTGCATTGAAAAAGTCTCTATCTAAGTCTCTTCCTATATATGTTTATTCCCTTCTTCACATGTTTACTGTTAATACTGGTTTAAGCATAAGGTTCTTGACTTAAATGATGAAAGTTTGTTTCGTATATATGGATTTTGATCTTTCTTTCTTTTTGTTTCATGTGAAGTCATCCTCGAGTCCAATTGGACTCCACTTCCTTGCATTTCACGGGTCGAATCAAACCCCCAAATAGTCTCCTATTGAGTCAGCCCATCCTATTGGTCTTTGAGATCATTATACAGGTTATAGGAAGCTTGTATACATTAATATACATTTATATACACCAAGTATATACAGCAGGGCAAAAACTCATATTTCAACAGGCAGCAGCAGCAAGAAGTTATCAATCCTTAGAATTAGGACAGGTTTGAATTTGAGCCTGTCAAGCTCAATTTCTATTTAATTGCTTTTTCTTATGTTTATTATCTAACTCTAACTCTAACATTATTTGTATTGATTATTTATTATTAATCTAACTGATTTCCCTGACATGTCTATCATTTATGTTGATTTTCATTTTAATTATTTTCTTAACGTTAGAACTATTTCTACAAATTAAGTCTTGGTGAAACTCTTTCAAAAAATAATTCAAGTATTACTCAATTTCCAACAAATTTAGTCAACTTTTTCAAACTTAGTCAATTTATTTCGATTGAATCCTTACCAGTCTCTTGAAAATTGTTTTTTCTTGTGTTATTATCTAACTCTAACTCTAACATTATTTGTATTAATAATTTATTATTAATCTAATTGATTTCTCCGACATGTCTACTATTTATGTTGATTTCCACTTTAATGATTTTCTTAACGTTAGCACTATTTCTACAAATTAGGTCTTGGTGAAACTCTTTCAAAAAATAATTCAAGTATTATTTAATTTTTTTTAAATTTAGTCCAATTTTTTCAAACTTAGTCCAATTTTTTCAAAGTTAGTCGTATTTCTCGAAATCCTAGTCTTTTCTTTCAAAGTTAACAACCTGTAATTACTGAACAATTAATTTAATTATATAAATATTCTTTTCTACAACTTAATTAAAACTCATCTCAAACATCAATCAAAATCACTCGCCAAGAGGATTTCCTATTATTATTATTCATGTGTTATTTGTACACTTTGAAGATGGTGCATACTTACTATTTCAAGAATATCCTAAAAAGTTCCTCCTAAATTTCTAAAAAATGCACAAAACTTGGACAGAGCATCTCAGTAAAAGTCGTATACAAAGTGTGTGACGCAGATAGCCTACTTGTCTAACTATTCGAACCTGTGATGTATAAATCTCAAGCGGTCTGAGCTCCAGCACAGACAGGTGGATTCTGCTTTCCTACAAAAGCAGGCTTGACATTTTCACAATTACTCTTTGCTGGTCCTTCCTTTCCATTGTAAGTAATGTCTATATCTCCAACTTCAACTCCTTCACATGGTACTCCTTTACTGCACAGTAATTGCACTGCATCTTGTGTTCTTGATGTACCCCTTACATTTTTTATGCTCACTTTGCTTATCTTCACTTGTGATGGCAACTGCAAGAAGCACAAAAGCATAAATTAATCTCTGTGTGTGTTAGCAAGCCTGGTGCACTAAAGCTCCCGCTATGTGCAGAGTCCAGGGAAGAGCCCGACCACAAAGGTCTATTATACGCAGTCTTACCTTGCATTTCTGCCAGAGGCTGTTTCCAACTTTGATTTACATAATAAATAGTAAGTGAATAGTAAGAGTGCTTACATCTTTGTTGCATTGATTGTATGGGCAATAGACTTGATCAATAACAATGGGGTTGCTCACATTTTGCACAATAATATCTTCATAATGCAAATCAGTGACAACACCTTCATGTGAAGCTGGCCATGTCTTGACCCTAACACCATTATCAGTATTAATAAATGTGCAATTTTTCACATAAACACCCACCACAGGCTTTTCACCAGGAGTCCTTCCAAGACTTCCAACACTAATACCATGTCCAGGTCCACAAGTAACTTTAGTGATATAAAGTTGCTGCAATTCATCACCTACAGATATGCAATCATCTCCCGTTCCAATCACACTATCCGTGATGTTCACATAGTTGGATCGAGCAACGTGGATCCCATCTGTGTTGATGCTCTCTGCTGGAGCTGTGATGGTGAGTCCTGTCATCGTCAAGCTGTTGCAACCATTGACGTTCATATGGAAATTTTTGCTGTCTTTTGAAGTTATGCCTTGGATTGTAGAATTTTTAAGGAAGTTGAAGCTCAAATTCTGTATCATCAATATTTACATTAATAATAACCCCTACGCCTAGCTCTTTAGCAAACAACAACAATTACATACCCACTGAAATCCCACAAGTTGGATCTAGGAAAGGTAAAAATGTACGCTGCACCTTACCACTACCTCACACAGGTAGAGAGGTTGTTTTCTGAGAGCTCTTTAGCAAAGTGTTGATGAAATTTAGAAAACTTACATAGGGAAGATGTGCACACTTTGTTTTGGCACAATCATTTTGAGCCCATGCAGCTTTGCCTTGTCCATCAAAAATGCCAGGGCCAGATAGTGTGAAAAAATCAATATAATTAGCAGTAAACCATTCCCCTTCAGGAAGACTTTTAGGATCTGGAGAAGCTTGTAAAGTGCCTTCCACTTGAAACTCAAGAGGTGCCTTGCATGGACCTTCTATTTTTACTTGATTCATTGGAAATGTACCTTTTGGTATCAAGACTTTACTGGGACTGGTTGATGCACACGCCTCTTTAAATGCATCCAATATTGCCTATATATTTTTTAGAGTAATTAGACACTAAACTTAAAAATTACAAAAAGAATAGCCCTCGTTGCATAAGAATATATAGTCAGTGTATATTTATGTATCATAATGTATATTTAGTGTATAGCTTATGTATAAGTAATATACATTGTACAGTAGTGTATACTTTTTATAACTTTTGACAAATCATATTGTATAGTTTCGCTAATTTTGGGCTATTTTTTATGTAAATAAAACATGAACTACTTTTTTTTAAAAAAAAAAACTTTTTACTTTTTTGTATATAAACGTAATTTCCCCTAGTTTTAAATTGTTGTTGATAATCATCATCAAGATATCACTATTGGCAAAAATAAAATTTGCAACCCACAAAATTTTGTAGCTCAACAACAAAAATTCTATGCTAATTCCATTTAGCTACGAATTAGTGTCAGGGGCGGAGCTACCCCTTTGTCAAGGGGGTTCATCCAGATCCCCCTGGATGAAAGATTATAATATTTGTACATAACTAAAATAATTTTTTATATGTATATCGTAGATGTCGAATCCCTTCAATGAGTTCATGTGTCTATTTTTTCAGACTTTGAACCCCTTAGTAATAATTCTAGCTCTGCCACAGTTAGTGACGGATTATAAGAAAAATCAATTAGCTAGGACTATCAACACATTCCTTAGTTATATTCATGTTCTCTAGCAAGAGCATGAGTTTTTTCAATTAGAGGTAGATGTAGAGTAGGTTCAATAGAACTCACTACTTTCCGAGTGAACCATTATAGTACATATGCCAAAAAGATAAAATAAATTATAAATCGAAATATAAATACTTTCTTGTTTTCAATTTATATAATAATAATATTTAATTAGTCAGTCACGAAATTTAAGGAAGAAAACAATTTTAAACATGCTTGCGACTTTAGATATATCATGAGACTTAGGAACTTTTTAAAAAAAAGGAAATTGTGATCTTAAATATACCAAGAGATTTTGTGACTATAAAAACATATCATTAATTATAATTTAAAAGTAAAAATAAAAATAAAATAATTTTGTTAGATATAAAGATATCAATATTATTTTTTGAAACAGACTACTCCTTTGGTAAATTATTGTGATTTCCGTACCTTACTGATATCTCCATTAGGTGTTGCGCCATATTTGGTAACATCAAACACTGCTGGCTGAGCCTCTCCAAGTCGTGCTAAAAATAACATTAATATAAATGCAAATAATGTCTTAATATTTAGTTCCATTTTTCTTCTTTTTTTTTCTTTTTATTTTATTGTATTTTTATTTATGTATTTATTTATTTTGGGCACTTGAAATGGTAAAGTGAAGGTTGAAGCCCTTTTATAGTGCCATTAGCATGAATTAAGACCATTAAATTTGTATCAGTATGAATCGGAATTTAGTGGTTTATTTTATCTTTGATATTTTCAGCCTCGTGACTTATTCTTATATGCAAAATTTAGTTAATCTCCCAAGTTAAATGGTAATATACAAATACAAATAATAATTATTAGGTTGTTATTTTCTGTTTCTATTTTTTGGTATTGCTTGTTTGACATATAGTGTGATAATGTTATTTTCTGTTTCTATTTTTTGGTATTCATCTTGGTCAATATACTTTTCTTTTAAAATTTACTATTGGGTTGGATTATTTTTTGTTGCCTCAATCCATTTAATCTGTTTCTAGATTTCTTGTCGTTATTTATATATTGCTATTGGTTAATGATATTTTATTATTTTTATGTAGATTACAAAAGAAAATGGTGCAAAAAAATAATAAAAAATAGGATCCATCACCACACTACCGCCCTTCACACATACTCCTCTTGAGAAATGACATGTAGCATCACTATAAGGGCTTAGAGATAAGAGGAAAGATAATGAATGAAAATTAACGTTTTCAGATTGATGATTTAATCACTCCTTCTCGTAACCCTAATATACTAAAGATTTATTTTGTTTTTACTTTAATTTTCACAATCAAAGTTTTTGTTTATATTTTGATATATTTGAATGAACAAGTTTTATTTGTTTTTGGTTTTAAGTTTTATTTGTTACTATACCTTCACTTTCAAATGTTTTTACTTTCTGTTAAAAATATTATGCAAACATATATGACATATAAATTCGATAACCTAAAATTAATCAGAAAAGAAAAGAAAAGAAAGAGAGAAACTGTGGATCAAAATAAAAGGCTAATGATCTATAATAAACCAAGTATATAAAAATGAGAACAAAAGCCTAATAAACTATTGTAATTGTCAAATCCCAATTTATGTACACACATCTAAAAAGATTGATCTCTTTTGAATTTTATAATTCAAATAGTATAAGGTGATAAATTATTAAATTACAATTCAAATGTTATAAGTTAACAGATTTATTAATTAAATTATAAGATTAGGTACGTTCTGTGTTGGTCCAAAAATATCTTTATTATTATTTAATGGGTTAAAAGTGTCTTTTTTCAAGTAAATTTGTTATTTATTTTATTTTTAAATACATTATTTTTCTAATAATATTTTTTTAATTAGCAAGTATTTATCCTACTTCAATTCGAGAAAATACTAATAATAAAAGTATTTCAACAACAACAACAACAACAACAACATACCCAGTGAAATCCCACAAGTGGGGTCTTGGGAGGGTAGAATATACGCAGACCTTACCACTACCTCATAGAAGTAGAGAGGTTGTTTCCTGGGAACCCTCATCTCAAAACCCATAGTAGAAAGGACTAGATATGACCAAAAAGGAAAGAGAAGGGAACAGAAGGAGCGACTAATAATGAATAGCACATGGCAGTATGTAAATATAAAAAACAACTAGCACATATATGACAGATAATGAGAACACATGATATAAAAAAAATACGTCCTCCGCCTAACCCTACTATACCCCAAGGCCATGCATCCACCTAAACCTACCAATTAGCCTACTACTCTAATTTGCGACCTCCACTTCTTTCTATCTAGGGTCATGTCCTCAGTGAGATCAAGGTCCGTCATATCATGTCTGATCACCTCCTCCCAGTACTTCTTTGGTCTACCTCTACACCTCCGTGTAGCTCCTAAGACCAACCTCTCGCACCTCCTAACAGGAGCATCGGTACTCCTTCTCTGCACATGTCCAAACAATCGCAGTCTCGCTTTCCTCATCTTATTAGCCACCAGAGCTACCTCTAACTTCTCTCGAATGGTCTCATTCCTAACCTTGTCACTCCTGGTGTGACCGCACATCCATCTTAACATCCTCATCTCTGCAACATGCATCTTCTACACATGTGCATTTTTTATTGGCCAACATTCCACTCCATACTGCAAAGATAGTCTAATCACCAATCTGTAAAACTTACCTTTGAGTTTATGTGATATCTTTTATCACACAATATTCCAGATGCAAGCCTCAATTTAGTCCATGCTACCCCAATACGATGTGTGAC
>DF357436.1:32260-43087 GCA_000787875.1 Solanum virginianum | reverse complement strand
TTCCTTTCTCTTACTTTAGCGAGCCTATACAATCTCTTGTCCCCACCTTTATCACTTACCTCCTCATAAAGGCACTCAAACGTTGCTAACTTAGCAATCGTCACCGCCATCTTTGCTTCTGACTTGGCCCTCTTATAGATTACTCCACATATTGTTCACATTACCTTCGCTACTCCACGCCTCTAAGTTTCTCAATCTTTCTTCCTTCTCACGAGAAAGGGCAGGAGTAGGGCCTCCCCATCTAATCCTAGGTTTGGCAAACATAATCTTCTTTTTCTTTTCTCTCTTGATCTCCACATCCATCACTAAAAGCCTATGTTGAGTGGAAACATATTTACTCAGAATAGCCTTGCAATTCTTACATAGACTTCTATCACCCTTTCGGAGAAGTAGGTAATCTATCTGTGTCTTAGCTACCATACTACGGAAGGTAATCAAGTGGTTTTCCCTCTTTGGGAAACACGAGTTAGCAATCACTAACTCAAAGGCTTTGGCAAAATCCAAGAGAGACGTACCACTTCCATTCCTCTCCCCAAAACCAAAGCCTCCATGAACATCTACAAATCCGCTAGCAGTTGCCCCGATATGTCCATTAAAGTCACCCCCAATAAAGATTTTTTCTGTCTCCGGTCTTGCACAACCTCATCCAAATCCTCCCAAAAGAGCCTTTTGACTTCTTCATCTAGGCCTACTTGGGGTGCATATGCACTAACTACGTTCACTACATGTCTACCAACCACGACAAAAGAGCCTTTTGACTTCCTTATCTAGGCCTACTTGGGGCATATAAGCACTAACTACGTTCACTACATATATACCAACCACGATTTTGATAAACATCATCCTATCATTAACCCTCCTAACCTCAACCACATAATCCCTAAGATTCTCGTCTACTAGGATACCTACATCATTTCTATTCCTACAACCACCTGAGTACCACAACTTAAACCCATCTACGTCCCGTTCTTTGGTGCCTACGTCATGCTTTATTATAATTACTATTTTTATCATTATCTAAATAAAAATTAATGTTGAATTTACTATGATCTTATATTTATGACAAAAATTATTTGTTACAAGGGTACGATTTTCTATTTTAATTAATAAAATGAGATTAACAAAAAAATTATTTTTTTACATTTTTATTAGTTAAAGTGATTTTAAAAGAAACAAAATAAGAAAGGGGTTCTTTAAAAATAATATTTTATTAGGAACACAATATGTTTAAAAAGAAAAAAAATATATATCTAAAGAAGGGCATTTTTTACCAATTTATTGACAATAAGGGCATTTTTAGACCAAAATATCAATGGAAAGAACATTTTTGAACGATAAACTATTGACGTCAAAGATATTTTTTGACCAAACTATAAATGAAGAGCATTTCTAACTCATTTAGTGACTGTAGGGGTATTTTTGGACTAGAGTATCAATGGAAAGAACATTTTTGGATGAAAAAATATTAACGTCAAAGGTATTTTTGGACCAAACAATAAATGAAGGACACTTTTGTTCCCATAGGATCCCAAGTATCCGAATCGATCAAAAATTCAATTCTATCCTAACTACTCATTTTCAAATGATATCCACATTGTTCACAAATATTCATTTTGGATTTCAAAAATTTCTTATAATTTAATCCATAACAATTTTCGCATTTTACCCTCAAATGCTTGTATTTCTGAGTTACCTCGAGATCATTAGAACTTTCTCTTATAGTTAAATCACTGCCCTTTGTGCGAATTCGATAGTTTAAGGGTATTTTTACCCATTTCCTATTAAATAAGTATATTAAGTACGTTTTTTTTTTAATTTTTTTTTTGTGTTGATGGTGGACTATGAATTCATATATAATATATTGATACATTTCGATTGTCAATAAATATATTTTATACTTAATTAAATTGTTTGGCAATAGCCAATCGCTTGATATATATAGATTAGATTACTATATGGCTAAAACTTAATAATTAAGTAACTGAAAAAATAAAATAAAGGATTTGCACTATTTAAGCATGATAATAATACTTATATCATATGAGAGTTCATATCAGTTAATGATACGATTCGATGAATTTGAGAGCATGTAATGATTATTCAAAACACTTCCTTGGAGCAATGTTATCCTATAATAACCATTCCTTGTTCTCTAATTCATTTGATCATATTACCATTTGATGAAGCCTCACATAATAATATCTCATAAATTAGTGGTCCTTAACATAGTAGCAAAGTCAAAATTTTCTTTAAGAAGATTTAAAATTTTAAGAAGTAGACAGACGAACTATTCGAATGGGGTTCGACATTTATTATATATAAATAAAAAATTATTTTTTTCATATACAAATAGTATAATGTTTTGACAAAAGGGATTCTGATGAATTCCCCAATTACAAGGTAGCTCTGTCACTACTCTAACATAATAACATACAACAACAATAATAACATTCAATTTCACTTCCCTCATTTTGTCCAAATTATCTCAGTCTTGCTTCCTTCATCTTAGTTGTCCATAGTGGTGGCAACTGAGCGGACTGGGTCAAATTTGGGCAGGTTGAAAATGGGTCAATATAAAATGGGTAATAATTTAAACATGTCCATATATTAAATGGGTAAAAATAGGTTTGGTAAGAAATGAATTGGGTAAATACTAGTTTACCCATATTTTAAAGTAAATAGTACTCTACTTTAAAATTTAATATGGATAAAATAATTTAAGAAAAAATATTAAAAATATTTTATTTAATTGTATTGTATCATAAAATTAAATTCGACACGCAATGCAAGATTTGACTTTTAAATTGGGATTTGATCCCGATTCTAAATTAATCATATGATTTAATTTCTAATGAGATCCGACATACAACTTTCGACTCGAAATTCAATTCTGACACTCGAACTGAGAGGGGGTCAAATGTTGGATTGGGATAAAAAGATAATATTTTTAAAATTTAAATTTTTTTAAAATTCAACTTTCAATTTTCTAAAATTTTAATTTAGAAAAGATAAATTTGAAATCAACTTTCAATTTAAAAAATTTAGAAAACATAATGAATTTTGAGTGAGAAGAAGTTAGAAGCTTAACCCATTTGATTAAATTATAGTTTACCCATATTTTACCCACGAATACCCATATTTCTATGGGTTGAATATGGGTTTAAACCCATATTTTATCCATGTAAAAAAGTCACTACCCAAACTATTAAAATATGGGCGGGTTGGACGGGTTACCAAAATATGGGTTCACTTTGCCTGCACTAATCAGTGGTGACAAATAAATGTTGCAACAATATGTTTAGTTTTAGTGGCGACCCTTGAAATCGCCACATAATATAATATATTAGTGGCGACTTAATCACCATCGCCACAAAATGTGATGAATTAGTTGTGATAAATAAATGTTGGGACAAAATTTTAGTTTTAGCGGCAACCCTTGAAATCGTCACAAAATATAACATATTGGTGGCAACTTAATCACCATCACCACAAATATTCCTACTAAATTATGGCTGAAAAATTAGGTGGTTGCGACGAAGAAATTGTTTCTACAGAATGACTTTTGGTGGTGACAACATTGTTTCTACTAATATGTTTGGTCCATTATTTGTACTAAATTGGTATTTATAGTAATCTTATATTTCCTTTGTATTATTTTAATTGATTTAATTCTTTTCAATATATTAAAGTTGTAGTCATATATTGAAAAGTTTTAATAATTATAGAGTTATTGATGAATTATGAGTAGTTTTATACACTTTATTACTTATTTTAGTTAATCTGTCTTCAAATTTTTTAAAAGTATAGGCTCTTTGCATCCTATTTTAGTTGTCACATTTTTATTTTAGACGACCTTTAAAACTTATGAATAAGAAATTTATTCACTAATTTATCCTTAATTGTTTTTAATGTAATCAATATTAATTACTTTAATATCAACTCTCTCTCTCTTCCTCCTCCCCTCTGTCTCTCTCTCTTCCTGCCCCCCCCCCCCTCTCTCTCTATATATATATTATGCAATGACCATATAAAATTATTTTTATTGAAATACTAATTGAACACATAAGTTGATGATGTTTAATAATGAAATAAATAAGAAAAAAATATATTAATTAATAATAATCAAAATTCTAATATATTTATTTAGACAAGTAAAATAATAAAAAGTTATAAGCTTATAAACATGTTTCAATCACATAATACAAAAATTGGTTAATAAAAATAGTAGTGGACTTTATAATAAATTTTAAAAAGTATCTATTTATATGATAAATAAATTGTTAATAATAATTAAAAAATATTTTATTAATGATAGTCAAAACTCATTTATCTATATAGACTGAATAAAATAAGATAGAAGTGAAACTTAAAAACATAAATACACACACATATTAAATCACCTAACATGAAAACAAATTTCACTCTTTGATTCAGTTGATGTAAAATAAGAAGAGAGATTGGCTTTCAACCATTTGATCTTTTAGTACCACATCGGATACAGACAGATACAATTTGGAGTTTATATTGAAACAAGTTTGCTAAGTGATTACAAGTGCAAAATCATGTTACTTGGTAAAATCATCCAATGTGTATGCGTATGTGTATAATAATATAATATAAATATATATTCCTACAGAACTTGAAATAGGAAAAAAATTGAATGAAGTTAAAAAGAAAATAGATAGTGAGATAGGGTAATATGAAAAAAGATGTTATCTGTGTATTTGAAAGGTGAAAAGTATTGTGCTTGCCAGAAAAAATTGAAAACAAAATAATTGATCAGTTTTCTCTATAATTTTACATTTTTTGGGTGGTTTCTGTGGCAAATTTAATAAGATTTGGTGGCGCTTCAGTCGCCACAAAAACTAAACCTTTGATGGTGACTCTTGTTGTTGCCAGGGATAAGTATCAGCCAGTTAGTATAGCCAACGACTCATGGGTCGCTACGACAGAGTATTCATAGTGATATTTTGACTTTCTATAGCGATGTTTATCTCCGTGAAAAGGTTTTTTTCTTGTAGTGAATGTTGGTTTCATGTTTCCATGTTTAGTCCTTGTTATGTTGGATTTATTACAAAATTTTCTGTCAAAATGGTTTTGGATCCGTGAGTAGGTGTTGCCTCAGTTTCTTCTTCTATTTTAGATTTTAGCTCTGATTTATAACTGGTCATTTGAGCTAGTTTGAGATGATAAGTGAGTCCATGAGTTATTGGTTCTTTCTTTTGTTGTTTATCGATGTTTTTGATTTTATCTATTTTGGGGATCATTATTAGCTTCTGTCAGTTTTTGAACAAAATGTTTAAATTAATCTTCAATTGTCTCACTCTTGAATCTATATGAAAGAGTTCGTACGTTTAGATATTTCGATTTTCTATTACAATATGTACTTCCAATTTTGAAAATAGTAGTAACAACCTTCTTCTCGTTATTCTTCACTTATTTGAGTGTGCTCATCAGTTTGTGATAAATTCTTATGTTATATCAAAGTTGTTGAAAAATGCAGAAACTTTGACTATGTTCCCTGTTTGTTCTTTTAGTTTCAAGATCTATCTACCATTTGGTCGATAATGCTATGATACTTTAAGTGGCTATGGGTTATACTTTAATTTCACTCTAGCATGTTAGAATACCTTTATCTTGGAACCTTGCTTCTTCTTTTTTCCAGTATATTTAAAGAGATAAAATTATTTAATTTGGTCATGTCGTAGCTCATCTATTTTTGTTTTCTCCATACACCAGGAAATATTTTACCACTGCTTGAGTATTTTTCAATTTTACTTTCTAAAAAGTTTATGACTTCAAGAGGTTTATTCTGTGTAGGAGAACTGGTGATATCAATGTTTCCATGTTCTTTTTGTTTAATCTATAAGCTTAAAATAGATTCTTTATCCCTTAATTTGGTTATTTCCTGTTTGATAGCTATTAAGTTTCAAAATATAGCCACTGTTTACTCTTAAAATGTTCTAGTTCTTCATGTTTGATGGAGTCAATCTAATATATGTTGTGATGCTAACATTTTAAGATACATGTTTAAATAGGTTTAGATTTTTGTGTGTGCGTTACATAAGCTTTTGTTTAAAGTGTGATTTATCTTTTCATATGTCCCTTGGTTTTGATTAATCATTTCAGCTCTTTATTATGCTTCTTGTTCCTAGTTTTGAAACTGGTTAATAATGGCTTAGTCATTCCTTGACTACTCTTTTTTTCTTCTTTCACTTCAAAGCCCTCTGATTCATACTTATTGCTCTGGTTATTGTTCGATTGTGCTTTCTTCTTTAGACATTTGAGGTTATAATATTTCATTTCGTGCTCACTAGGAGTTGAGATTCATTAATATTTTCCTTATTAAATATGGTTAATGGAATCCAACAACATGTAGGCTTTCAAATTTGTTTTTTAGTTCTAATAAACTAGTCTTCTTTCAATCAAACTTCTCTAAGTTTAAATTTTTGAATTTAAAGAATGACTCGTCCGACTAAGTAGTTACCATTATTCAATTAACAAAAGTAATTTTCAATAATAATGGCAATACTCGAGTAAATAAAAATAATTTTTTGAGCATGTCAGAAACACCAGTGAAGAATGTTTTTGTTGAAAATGTTTGGTGAATTTTTGTTGTAATTATGAGCTTAATGTTTATTTCCTCTTCCAAAGGTTTTGAGGTGAGCCTCATTATTCTCTTAAGAACAACATATTTCTTTTTGTGATGTATTGAAATATTTTATAAAAAAGAAAATAGAATAAGAAGGAATCAACACTTGGCTTTAACTTTTCTTTCACTTGATAATAATGGTAAGAGGAGACAAAAGCGGAGAAAACTGTCCTGCCTACTCCAAGAATTTTCTTCCTTGCTTTTCTTTTTTCCCATTGTTATTTGTTGGTATCTTTCTTCTTTTCTTTAATATTTGGAAAACTCTTTCATCATTAAATATGGTTTAGTTTTCTTGATTAGAATATTTTGGGATTCAACCGTTTAACATATCAACTACATATTACCTTCATGTCAAATCAAGCTCTTACTTTATCTAAATATTTACTCTCATTTGTTTAAGTGAAAATGATTAAATCGGCCAGTAATTGCATATGTTCTATCTACTTTTCTTTTTTAGAAATTTGTTCTTTTAATCTTGGCAAGTAGAAATGAGTTTGTAGGGACGTTTGAAGTTGGAGTGTTTTCTTTTTACTTTATCTGAAGCATGTAAACTTTTATTGACTACCATTTCTTACTAATTGATAAACATGCTAGTTTGTCTAGCCCATTTGTTAGTAGAATTTATTTTGGTACATCACTATGTTCAATCTATGCTCCTTTTTGCTTACCAAGATGTCACCGATAATTTATCCTCCTCTATTTTGTGATTATAGTTTAGAAAAGTGATTTCGTAAGCATTAAGTTTTTTTCTTCTCTGTTTACATGTGAATCATTTTGGAGTCCTAAATGGACTCCTATGCTCTCATTAGCATTTCATTGGGCCATGGAGGCCCAACTTCCCTCCTTGAGTCAGCCTCATCAACTCGCATAGAAAGCCATAGACTATCTGTAGTTCTTAAATTTTGACATCTATGAATGGTTTCTTTTGATTATTCCTATGTTATTTATATCTATACTACAAAGTCTAGCCAACTAGGGAGTAAAGTTGTTGTTCACTCTTGATTCGAGAGTTGTTGGAGTGGATAGAACATAATTAGCAAAGGGAGCTTGTTCAATACTAGGAAACTAGGTTGATTCGTGTAAGGGAGACCTGTGACAACTACCCTTACACCTTGCTTGGTTCTTATATAGAAAGATAGCTTTAATGTACTTTTATTGGTCTGTCTATCCCCGCTTAACAATGTAGTTAGGCAGTCAATAATAGTTGGCCGACAGAGGTATGTAACCCTATTCAGGTACATTAAACCCCATGAATCAAAGTAGAGGGTTAGGGAGAATCTATATCAGGTGTGGGATAGGTTCAAAACTCTATTGATAAATTTCTCACACCATTGCCAAGCTAACGAGGTATTGCTCAACACTTGCATCGAAGGGTTGGAACCCAATACCAAGATTCTTCTTGATTCAGCTACATGGGGTCAAGCATTAGAGAAGATGAATGGTGAATTATATGCTCTTATAAATAGAATTTCTCAGTGTAACCCGAAATAGAATGGAGGATCCAACAGACTAACAGTGCAAAAATAGGCTGGGGTCTTGGAGATTTATGTTATAACCAGCCTACAGGACCAAATGTCACCGATGTAGAACATGATCACCAAAAAGTTCAACAACCTGGCGTTGGGTCTAAAACACCAGGTTCCATTGTCAGCAGGTCAGCAGCAAGCCCCCATGAATATGGTACAACAACAGCCATTGGGTTGGTGTGATATATGCGGGGGAGGAGATCACACGACTGAATCTTGCGGATCAAATCCTGAGGCAGTAAAATTTGTGGGCAATGCTAGTAGATGAGGCTATCAAGGATTCATAAACACTTATAATCCAAATTGAAGGAACCATCCAAACTTCTCATGGGGTGACAACCAACAGAATCATGGCCACCACAGCAAAGACCACAGGGAAGAAATGCGGATCAGAATTATCTGGTCCAGTAGCCTGCAAGACAGGCTAATCCGAGCACTATGAATGATAGTAAGGTGCTAAGACAGATCTTGGCCAATCAGAACAGGCAAGAAGAAGAAATCCAAAGGAACAAATAAGATCTGCTGAACCTAGAAAAGCAGTTGTGACAGTTGGCCACTTCAATGAATTATTGGCCTCAAGGGGGCTTGCCAGGCAACATCGATCCCAACCCAAAACAAGTAAATGCAGTCAGCACACGGAGTAGGAGGCCTTTAATGGAATTGATTCCTAAGTAGAATAACGGGGAAGGGTAAAATGCTACACAGGTCACTGAGGTTGGGAATCCTAGCCCAACTACTGACGAGGCCACACCATTACCAAAAACTCCTCCTTCATTCCCACAAAAGCTCAAGAAGAAGAAGGAGGATGACTGTTTTTAAAAATTCATCGGGCTGCTGAAATAGGTACAGATTAACTTATCTTTGATTGATATTTTTGCAGGGGATCCCAAAATATGTTAAATATATCAAGGATATCATTGCTACAAGACCAAATGGGTGGAGCATGAGACTGTGGCACTGGCAGAGGCCTGCAGCTCCAAGATTCTCAAAAAATCACACTTGCCAGCCAAACTAAAAGATCCAGGAAGCTTAATTATGCAAGTAATTATTGGGAGCCATCTGAATGCTAGGGGATTGTATGATCTTGGGGCTAGCATAAATCTCATGCCCATATCTATGTTCTTAAATTTGGGGCTTGGAAGGCCAAAGCCCACAACTATTGTATTGCAGCTAGCCGATTGGTTAGTGGCAAGGTTCGATGGAGTGATGGAGGACGTCTTAGTCCAAGTGGTATCTCTCATTTTCCCTGTAGAGTTCATCATCCTAGATTTTAAGCCTAACCCTGAGGTCCCATTCATACTCGGGCACCCATTCTTGGCTACAGGAGGGGCATTGATTAATGTTGCAGTAGGGAGGCTCATCATGTGAGCTCGTGATAAGGTAGAAGTGTTTGATGTTTGCAAGGAAATAAAGTTACCAAATGTGTATGAGGATCTAGCAGCTATTACAGTGATAGACACTACAGTGGCGGTGAGCCAAGTTGAGTTTGAAAACCCACTAGCCAGGGCACTGCTAAATTAAGGGCTAGTGGATAATGCTGAGGCCTGAGAGATTAAAAGTATGTTGAATGCTCATAACGTAAGTATGTTGAAAAAGATGAATGAATGCTTGAACAGGGTGTTAGGACTACCTCCTAAACCCTCAGTGGAAGAAGCTCCTAAGTTGGAGTTGAAGCAGCTAGTATCACATCTCAGGTATGAATTTCTTGATGAAAATAATACATTACCTGTAATCTTGTCTACTTCCTTGACTGTATCCTAGGTAGAAGTGGTTGTTGCGATGCTGAAGAAGAGAAAGAGAGCCATGGGGTGGCAGATGTCTTACATCCATCGCATCATCCCAACCCTTTGCATGCACAGAATATTCACGAAGGAGGCCACAAGAAAGTGGCTCAACTGCAGAGGAGGCTAAACCCAATCATGAAGAAAGTACTAAAAAATGAGGTTATAAAGTAGCTGGACGCAGCGATCATCTTCCCCATATCAGACAGCCACTATGTAAGCCTTATATAATATATCCCCAAGAAGGGCGGGATAATGGTTATCACCAATGAGATAAACGAGTTGATTCCAACTCGGACGGTGATGGGGTGGCGAATCTGCATGGACTATAGGAAACTAAATGATGCCACCAATAAAGATTATTACCCTGTGCCTTTTATTGAACAGATGATAGATAGACTAGATGAGCTGGAGTACTATTTCTTCCCGGATGGATACTCAGGGTACAACCAGATCACTATTACATTCAAAGACCAGGAAAAAAAAAACTTTTACTTGCCCATATAGGACGTATGCCTTTATGCGCATGCCCTTTGGGTTGTGCAATGCACCAGCCACATCCAAATGTGCATGATGGTGATCTTTCATGATATCATAGAGAACTTTCTAGAGGTGTTCATGGATGATTTCTCAGTCTTTGGGCATTTGAGAGCTGTTTCCAGAATTTGGATAGAGTGCTAGCTAGATGCGAGGAGACTAACCTTGTTCTTAACTGGGAGAAATGTCACTTCCTAGTTAAGAAGGGGATAGTCTTAGGCCACAAAGTGTCCAATAAAGGGTTGGAAGTAGATAGAGCAAAGATAGAGGTGATCGACAAGTACCACCATCGGTGTCGGTCAAGAGAGTCCAGAGCTTTCTGGGACATGTG
>DF357436.1:12065-32236 GCA_000787875.1 Solanum virginianum | reverse complement strand
ACAAAAATGAGTAATAACCCACCACCATCGGTGTCGGTCAAGAGAGTCCAGAGCTTTCTGGGACATGCGGGGTTCTACTGCGGGTTTATTAAAGACTTCTTAAAGATTGTGAAGCCATCATGAACCCTATTGGAGAAAGAGGTACCATTTTACTTTGATGAATCTTGTTTGCAGGAATTAAAAACACTAAAGAAAAAGTTAGTGGAGGCTCTAATCTTTGTAGCACCTGATTGGGGCATCCTATTCGAGCTAATGTGTGATGCTAGTGTTACAACAGTAGGGGTGATACTGGGGAAGCGTAGAGATAAAATCTTTCACTCTATATACTATGCCAGCAAGACCTTGGATGCAACACAGTGCAACTATACAGTTACTGAGAAGGAAATGCTGGTACTGGTATATACATTTGATAAATTCAAAGCTTATTTGGTGGCGACCCCTATGGGGGTGTTCATAAACCATGCGCAAGTAAAGTATTTGTTTAACAAAAAGGATGCCAAGCCATGCTTTATGAGATGGATCTTCTTGCTCTAAGAGTTTGACAGCGAGATCAGAGATCGGAAGAGGAGTGAAAACCAGGTTCTTGATCATCTATGTCGTCTGGAGACTAATGCTCACATAGCTGAGCAACTACAAATTAGAGAATAGTTTTCGAACAAATAACTATTAGTCATTGAGGTGGAATAATTACCATGGTATACAGATATTATAAATTACTTGGTAAGTGGTGTGTTCCCACCTGATGCAATATATTAGTAGAAGAAGAGGCTAGCCTATGATGCAAAGGCATATCAAGCAGGAAACTGACTGCATGGTAAGAAGGTCTGTTCTAGAGGCAGAGATGAAGCCAATTCTGTATAGATGCTATGGCCCTCCATATAGGGGCCATCATGGTGGTGACCGGACAGCGCATAAGGTATTACAATCTGGTTTCTTCTGGCCTACCCTATTTAAAGATGTTGTTCAATTCTCTAGGGCCTGTGATGCTTGCCAGAATACAGGTGTTATATCCCAGAGGCATGAGATGCCCTTAAACAACATTTTGGAAGTGGAGATCTTCGATCTTTGGGGCATTGATTTCATGGGGCCATTCCCACCATCATTCGAGTGCCATTATATTCTGGTAGTTATGGACTACATTTCCAAATAGGTAAAAGTAGCGGCCTTTCCAACCAATGATGTGAAGGTGGTGAGCAATTTCCTTCGAAAGAATATCTTCACATAGTTTGGTACTCCAAGGGCCATTATCAGTAATGGCAGTACCCATTTTTTAAACAAAATTGTGAAGAACTTGCAAGCAAAATATGGGATACAGCATAAGGTAGCCACAACATACCATCCATAAACCAGCAGACAGGTGGAGGTGTCCAACTGGGAGGTGAAGTAGATATTGTAAAAGACCGTGAATGCCACTCGAAAAGATTGGGTAGAAAAACTGGATAAAGCATTGTGGGCTTATTGGACTACCTACAAGACCCCAATCGGAACCTCTACTTATAGGCTAATGTATGGAAAGGCATGTCATTTGCCCATAGAGTTCGAGCATCAGGCGTATTGGGCGATTAATAAGCTGAATCTTGACCTTGAGCTCACTCGAAGGAAGAAACTTAAGCAGTTGGAGGAGTTAGATAAATTCTGGCTCTATTCTTATGAGAATGTTAAGCTCTTAAATGTGTGGATGAAGAAGTGGCATGACTGGCACATAATCAAGTGGAACTTCGAGCTGGGCCAACAGGTTACTATTTAACTCACGTCTTAAACTGTTTTTAGGGAAACTGTGGTCCAAACGGAGTGGACCGTACATGGTGGTAGCGACCATATCCCATGGTGCAGTGGAGCTAATAGACTTGACCACGAACCAAACTTTTTTGGTGAATGGTCACCATGTCAAGCACTATTACGGTGTGGATGCGAATTTGACAGTAGAGGCCATCAAGTTGGCCAAAAATGATTGAGCACATTTTGTGTCATGCCACGATATTAAATTAAGCGCTACACAGGAGGCAACCCGTGGTGAGGTAACATAGTTATGTTTATTTTCCCTATAAAAAATAGATCCCGTACATAGAGAAAGAAAAATTTGCACAAATATAGGTCCATGAGGCCTCCACGTCGCGAATCCCGCACAAATTATGTGTAAATTTTTCTGTCCTCAATTCCCTATGATCCATTTGAAATCTTTTGTTTTTACTTGGTCCAATCCATTGTTTTAGTGTTTTCAAGCATGTTCAGGTGTTCAGGAAATTTTTCGGGGACTAGAGATAAAAAGTGGAACTTAATTGTTGCTTAAAACAGTAAGCATATGCGATGATTCCAAGATGCGGACCCATTGCAGATGCCTACTATTTCTGCATCTAGGTTAAAATTTGAGTAAATGTGGGTCCATATTGCCTCCGCATCATGGAGTAAATACGGATACATACTATTTTTACACCTAGGTATGTGATTTTTCTTAAGTATCACTTTGCATTGCCTCTGTATCGCGGAGCTAACGCAAAGGCTTACTATTTCTGTATCATGGAAAATGTTCATTTAAGTGTTGATTTGCATCGCGGAGGGAATGTCGTAATGTGTAAAAATTTCCAGCGTGCAGACGTGGCCCTACCCCATTTAAATACCCCCCGTGCGACAATACCCCCATTCTATTTTTCTTTCGCGATTTTCCTGACCCTATTCCCCTTCTCCTCTAATTTCTTCTTCTTCTTCTTCTTCTTCTTCTTCTTCTTCTTCTTCTTCTTCTTCTTCTTCTTCTTCTTCTTCTTCTTCTTCTTCTTCTTCTTCTTCTTCTTCCCTCTTTCCCCCAAATTTCAAATAATTTTGCGTCACGTATATTTTGGGCCAATAAATTCATTGCATAAACATCATTCTCCACATGAGGTACGTTTTCCCCACTTCAATTTTGCGTGATTCGCGTGCTACCAGGTTCGAATTATTCCATTCTTTGGGTGAATTTGTAAGTGGGTTAAGTTGTTTCTTGTTAATTCTTTATTAATACGTATCAGGTATTTAGTTGTGTGGATATTGTGTTTGCTTTATATAGGTGAAAATATAGGTGAAAACCCTAGGTTGAAATTGCATTCTTTGGGGGTTATGTTTTCTTCTCCATGCCTTGGGTTAAATTGTTGGTTGTATATTAGGTTGTGCCAACTATTTGAGTGTGGGGTTGAATTCGTAGAATGTGATGATAGTTTTTTCTTTCAATTGTCAAAATATAGGGATGATTGGGGGTCTTGAGGATTAGATACTTGTAATGGGGCAATAAGGGGTGTTTCACCCCATGAATTATGCCCTTGTTTGACTGTGAGGTAGTTTGTTAAGGGGCTTTTGCTGTGCGTATTTGTTTAGGGTGTCACCACACCCCGATCTTGAAAGATACTTGAGAAAGAAGGGGGAAATTGAGTTGTTTCTGTATGACTCACTGTTAATAATTGTTTGGTATGCTCTGCATTTGGTGAATCCCTTATTGCGCATACGAATGGTGCCTCATTGTTAAGGGTGAAATCCATAGCTTGAATTCGTAGAGTTTCGGGATCAATTGGGGTATCTTAGGTGTCGTCTTCATGCTTTGTGGGTGTTACATGATGTATGCCAAAGCTTAAGTATGGGGTTGATTGCTTGGTACTCTCGAACTTAATAAAATTGAATACTACGTTGTGAGGGTGGATGGTATTGCTTGAAAAATATAAGTTGTGGTGCATTGCGGAAGTATTGAGCCCACATGACTTGGGAAATTCTGAGTACCCTCACCACACGGGCATGAGTTTGAGTGTAGAGTTGTGAGCTTGGAGAGTAAGTACTGATGTTGCACTTGTGTTTTATAGGTAAGATGTCTTCCAGTGCACGCCAAGGCAGATTGTCAAGTATGCCAAGAGCCACCAACACAAGAAAACAACCACGATATATTTTAGATATGCCCAAGGACACTAGGAAGGGTCAAGAACCTCAATAAGGGGCCAATGCTATCAACAAAGAGGGAAGGACGTGGTACCAGTCTCATGATGAGACAAAGTACTGCCCCAATATCCCTATTGACATAGATTCCCTTCGAGATAAGTACCCCCAAATTCTAAACCATTGCAATCAATTAAGTTTGGGGTTTTTGTTCCAACCACCTATGCCTTGCAACCTGAGCTTGGTTAGAGAACTCTATGCCAATATAAGCAAAGAACCACGGTCCTAAATGGTGGCTGTTCGTGGATTAGAGGTCAATATCTCACCATTAGCGATCAACTGAATCCTGAGCACCCTCAAAGAGACCTCAGTAAGAGAATTCAATGAGTTGTATCTTCGCCCGCCCTACTAAGACATCAGGTACACTATTTCTGGGCATAGATCCACAGCGAGATGGATCTGACATGATGATATCACCTCTTTTTTCATCTGCTCGCATGTCCAAGAAGGCTAGAGTCATAGTGAAGTTCGTGATGCACTCTTTCTTTCTAGGATAACACTTTACCAATATGACAAGAGATAGAGTGTGCCTCACGTATGCAATCATGAGGGCCATGCATCTAAACTATAGGACAATCTTCAAACTAGTGATGCGGAAGGCCAAAAACCATAAGGGTCGTAGGTATGCCTTTGGGGGCCTTATTACTGCTTTGTGTTGTGATGTAGGTATCCCCGAGGAGGAGGTAGATTGCTTCCCGATCATTCAGCCCCCATTTTGTTGCCACTAATATTAAGAGGCTTGACGTGCATACGGGCCCAGTCCTGACTATGGGTCACATGTATGGCCTAGAGATGCTGAGAAACCTAACTGGTGGTTAGACTTTAACGAGAGTGGAATTACAGGAGGTTGAGGTAGAATACTTGCTAAATGATCATGCTAAAGTCGTGCTACACATTAGACCCTGGTTCACTAAGCCAATGGATGATGACATTCCTACGGACCTAAGGGAGGAGCACGAGGACGAGGATGATGAGGAGGCTGAGGAAGATGACATAGCTGATGCACCTTCGGTGTATGTAGCTGGTAAGCCCATCCTACCAGGACTTGGTGATGCCTAAGCACCACAGTTCCCACCTTGCAGGTTACGTATGGTTGGCACTGAGGGCAGTGCTAAGTCTAAGTGTGGGGTGGGAATTCCATTGACTTTGATAATGCTTCTGATATTCTATGTTTGGCATGTATTAAGACCATATGTTTTTTTATTTTATTATTTCTTCTTTATACTTATATTTGAGCATCTTAATGTAAGGTTGAACATCTTTTAATTTTGTTGGGTCTGTAAATAATGGCTAACTACTACTTTGATGCATGGATGCTCTTGTTTTGATATTTTGTAAATGTATTTGACTGTTGGTAGTTGTATGTCTGTTGATATTAGATGTGTGTTGCTCATAGTTGAGTGATGGGGGCCCTATGATGGATGGATGATGACCATCCTAAGCGCATTCATCAAATTGAGTTCATATAGAGTGTGGTAGTGTGAAAACGAGCATCGAGCACAAACCTTTGAACATAGTTAAGGGTGATTGTTTAAGCCTAGGAATCAGTATTGTATGCATGCTTAATTAAATGAATTCATGGGAATCAAACAATAGGAACTCTAGTGCTAACCTTGGGATGAAAATTTGCCATAAGTGAGTGAGCCAATCATGAGTTTCGGTTGTGATGGGTTCAAGAACTTGCCCGGTATGTAGAATAGACTTGAGAGGAATCGGAAATAAAGGAAAAAATGTAGGCATTTTGTTAATAAATGGAAACAATCATAGTTAGCCCACAATCATAGTTAGCCCTGTTGAGACTTAGCCTATTCTTTGACTAACCAGATTTCAAGCTAATCCCTTTTTCTTAATGAATTACCTGAATTTGAGCCTAATTCCCTAGCGCTGAGCATGGTGAATAAGAAAAGAGGGAATTAGAGTGGACACCTGAGAGTATGTGGAATGAAAAAGTGTCAAGAAAAAAAAAGAGAGAAGTTAGTTAGAAAAGAGTCTCCCAAAACAATAGGAATCTGCATTGTTTCTGCAACATGCACACTGTTTTGGGCCCAAAATATGCCAGTTAATACAGTGCTGGTCCATGATGCCTCCGCGTCGTGGATCCATCACGGATGCATACTGGAATGAAAAAAATAATTTAATTTTCCCTTTGCTTAGTCATTGTTAGTTTAGGGCGTCTATGTATTGGTAAGAAGTTTATTTGTTGGTTAGATTAAATAAATAGGAGTACTCACAACTTTAATTCAAGAAGGGTTGTGAGTCATGGGGGCATGAGAAGAGGTGAATGGTGTGCTACGAGTGCGTGGAAATTGAACTGTGTTAGTCATATCCATAAATGTATCCCACCTACATACAACTTACATTAGAGCCAAACAAAGACCTACGTGATCCTCTAAACAAAGACCTACATGATCCTCTAAGGAAAATTCCAACTAGGTCTTGAAGCAATTTGAAGCAAGCTTATGGAATCTTGAAGCAATTTGAGACATCTCTTCAGAAAGTGAGAGTTGTTGGTGTACCCATCCTTGATCTTCTGACTAGATTCGTAGTGGTGTGCATGGGTAACTATTCTCAGTGAGGGCATATAATCATTGAGGGTTAGGAACTAGATGAACTATTAAAGATTTGGCATGAGTCTGTATGTGTAAATGAGTACTTGCACCAATTAGTTTTCGCCCTAGGTATCGAAAGTTGTTCACTATGGTTCATAGATTTTGACCTTATCTTATTGGTTACACATGCTATCGTAGGGAGCCTCATGCATGTGTACCGGTTTTCCTGAGGAAAAACAAAACTCTAAGTGTAGGGTGGTGATCTTAGACATATTTATGTGCCTAATTAGCCAATAATGCCCATATATAGAGTGAATTCGAGGACAAATTAATAGAGTCTATGTGTTTGAGTGTCGTTTTCTCTTAATTTGCAGATGTAGGGCCAAGTGTGCCTGTTGGTTGTGTTTCTGTAGGATATTGCATTAATTGGGAAGTTGGGGTTAAACCCGAACTCGATGGAAGAGCATAGCCCGGAACTTGGAGAATGAAGCTTAGTAGAAGCAACTAAGAGACCAAATATCCATGTGGCAGACATGGGAATAAGGTTGCAGAAGCTGTAAAATACAAAAAGGCACGGAACCCAAAGAGATGCATCGCGGACCTATTTAAAATTGTACAGAATTATCTAGACAACAATTTAAGCGAGAATATAGGAAAACAAGGGGTTCGTGTCGCAGACCTGAGGATCTAACACAAAAAAGTTGAAAAATGAGATCGTAACATTGGTTTTTATGGAAGAAGTACTATAAAGGCAACGGAAAACTATTTTTCACCAAGAATTTGGTTAGTTTAATCTTTAGATTTTTGTTTTGATTTTTTCCACTTCATTTATGATGTATTCCATGTCCATGAGTGGCTAAGCCTCTATCTTCTAGGGTTGTAACCATAGACTATCTATAGTTCTTAACTTTTGACATCTATGAATGATTTCTTTCGATTATTCCTGTGTTATTTATATCTATACTGCACGCATTCATCAAATTGAGTTCATATAGAGTGTGGTAGTGTGAAAACGAGCATCGAGCACAAACCTTTGAACATAGTTAAGGGTGATTGTTTAAGCCTAGGAATCAGTATTGTAAATTTGTTGTTCACTCTAGATTCGAGAGATGTTGGAGTGGATAGAACATAATACAAACCTAGGGTCTAGGAGTGACATGGTGAATGGGAACCCGAGAGTCCTGAAACAAGCCTATGTTGGAGTGGATAGAACATAATAGCATAGGGAGTTTGTTCAATACTAGGAAACTAGGTTGATTCATGTAAGGGAGACCTGTGACAACTACCCTTACACCTTGCTTTGTTTACATACGAGAAGATAGCTTTAATGCATTTTTATTGGTCTATCTATCCCCACTCAATGATATAGTTAGGTAGTCAATAATGGTAGGCGGATGAGTGCAATCCTGTTTAGATACATTAAACTCAGTGAATCAATAATCAGGAAACCAGACGTAGAGAGATATTATTAACACTAGACAGAGTCATAACGGTTACAACCCTTGAATTACATCTAAATTGATATCTTATGTGAAAATCATCTTAGTATATTAGAAGTTATTTCTTTTACAACTTAGTTTCCGTAAAACAACAACTCTTTTTACTAAAAGCACCATAAATGTGATAACCAAGAGAAAATACTAATTACAATCAAATCCCTTTGGTTCGACAACCCGGCTCCTTAATTAGGGCCACTATATTACTTGTGAGACCATGTACACTTGCATGTGCTAGGGAAGCACCTCAAGCCCAAATTATTATTTTAATTGCATTCTTGTATTTTTGTTACTTATTTTGAAGTATTTGTTACTTGCCTAACTCTAACTTTAATTTAGCGTTATTTGTTTTAATCTAATTAAATTCTCTGACATGTTAAAACCATTTATTTATTTTTCATCATTTTATTTTTATATATAAAAAAAAGGGTGTTTTACTTCAGATTTTTAATTATATTTAAATGCTTGTGCAATTTCATTTGTCTGAATTAATTAACTCTTAAAAAAATAATATGATTTTGGCATTTTAGTCTAATTAGTCAAAGAATGAGGTTGAGCCTTTTTTTAAATTACTTAGAATATTCAAATACGTTTTAGGTTTCTTTAAATCCATTTAAACCAAACTTTCAAAGTTAGTCAAAATTTCCTAATCGTCGGATAACCGCGTGTTAGAGGTCATTTAGAGTGCGTAAAACCTTCTAAAAATGGAAATATGAACCCAAAATTTGTCTAGATTTTAAAAGGGTTTTTTTTGTTTAAGCCTTTTTAAAATGATTTAATTGTTTTCTTGATTTTTCCTAAAAATTAAGTAGCGACTCTGTTTTCATTTTGTAAATTTGGTTTACTTAAACTAATTAAGTAATAAATTAAATTTTTGAAATCTAAGTCATTTTTCCATATAACAGTGGGTAACAAGGAGGTAGTTAGAGAATGCACTGATTGGCTATGTTAGGAATGAGGTTGGATGAATTTGAGAATGGTAGTGTAGTGGTTTTGATGGTTCCAAATCATCTTTGGTTGAAGAGGTCAAGTTAAAGCAAGACCTTGATTCCACCTTGCTAAAGTTGAATGTTTTGGTGGAAGATGGTGAAGTGGCGATTTTTATGGTGTTTTAGTTACTAAGGTAGGTTAGGTGTGCTTGTATGGTTGATTGGGTTCACTTGAAAGTTCCACCCATGAAGGGCATGATCCGATTTTGCAAGAAATGAGAATTGAGCCCGAGGTTTGTAGATCTGTAGGAACCGGAGTACCTCATGATCATCCTCCACGTGACTAGAAATGAGAATTGAGCCCGAGGTTTGTAGGTCCTTATAGAGTGTTGAGAAGATGTGTTGGGGGCCCAAGTGCTATAAAACTCTTTGAGGTTGTCGGTATTGAGGAGGATGTGTTGACTTATGAGAAATTCCTGGTGGAGATACAAGATGGATATGTGGAAAGGTTGAATAATAAGGATGTAGTGTTTGTCAAGGTCCTTTGGAAGAATTGTCAAGTCAAAAGTGTCAATTGGGGAGCTGGAGCGGGCATGATTGAACTTTGATACTAAGAGGGTGAGCCCGTAAAATGTCTTGGCCCTCGCCCAATCTATGCTAGAGGGGGAGTCAGAGAGGGCATGAAGAAGTGATATTCGTACATCTTTCATTCTATTGAAGCTTGAGATAGCAAACTAAGTCCTTTCTATGATTTCAAGTCCTAAGTCTATGCCCTCATATCATGTCACATGCATCCATGTTTATGTTGACAAGTCTATGGTAATTTTGACATTAATACTGAGATTTTTGAAATAATGTTTAAATGCATTGGTTGAATTCATGTCGGGCTGAAACCTTCATAATTATTCCTCTTATGCATGCTTTTTTGATATTCAGGGACAAATGCTCCCTAGGGAGAAATATTGAAAAGCCCCAAAAAATGCTCGAAAATATGCCTAAAAAATGCCCATATTGTAATTTTCGTATATCTCAAAGTTGTGTGGGACATCAAAAATTCGACTTCATAGTCATGATCAAGGGGAATAATTGAGTGGAAAATGGACATAACCCTAATTTTAGAGGACCCATAGCAAAAATTTAGTTTTGTAAATTTACGAAATCTAGAGAGGATCCGTACCCTGGCCGTGACGCGCTAGTGGCACAGATCAGTGTTGATTTTCCCTGTTAACACTGTTTCAGCCTAAGGCTTTGGGATATTGGGCCCATGCCCTCCTATGCCTAAAAACACCTACACATAGTTATCTTTCAACTCTATGTCACTCGAGACCCTCTCCAAACCCTCTCCAACACTTAAACAAATATTTCATCCAAAAATTCAAGTGTCCCAAAGTCAATTCTGGATCTTAAGAACTTCACCTAAGCTTCAAGTTTTCATTCAAATCTTCATCAAGAAAACCCAAGTTTGAGGTATGTGGGTTTCAACCATTGGGTTCTTTAACCCATGGTACCTAACCTTCCTTTATATGTAAATTGCATATTTTCAAGTTAAATTATCTTTAGGTATCCCTTATTATGAAATTTCATTGTAAACTATGTTGGGGTTTCATAAAATGTTGATTATTCAAGCATGTTTTGAACTATAAATCTATGATCTATTATGAGATTTGATGGGGGACTTTAAGTGATCTTGTATGACAGTTTTACCATGTGTTGGTAGGTTGATTTACCTTGAGATTTCTCATATGATTTCACTCTTGAATTGCATGATTTTGAATTAGCATTACCTACCCGTCAAGTGTTTGATAAAATGTCTTGTTAAGGATTCTTGAGTTGTTGATGATCTACTGCATGACTTATGAGTCAAGTGACTTTATGATAATGAATGGAATGTATGTATGTGTTGAATTCATGAAAAGTATCTATGATTTTGCAAGTAGATAACCACCTTGTTGAGGGGGTAACATGCCTCAATCACCTTGTTGAGGTGGTGACATGCCTTAATTACCTTGTTGAGGGGGTGACATGCCTCAATCACCTTGTTGAGGTAGTGACATGCCTTAATCACCTCGTTAAGGGGGTGACGTGCCTCAATCACCTTACAAGAGGGTGACATGCCTTGGATTCTAAGTAATAGTTGCTTGGTCTATGATGATGGTCCCTTCCTACAAATGTAATATGTTTTATACAAGCATGTTTAATTTCAAGCATTGATCATGCATGTCATGTTGTTATTATACTTATCCCTTGCTTATAATTATCCATTTTGACTATGTTGCCTATCTCTTGTTGTATTACATCCTACATACTTAGAATATTCAAACACACTAATGCATACTCTATGTATACATGATGTTACCATGTAGGAACCGGAGTACCTCATGATCATCCTCCACGTGACTAGTTGTGGCATATTAAAGATAAGCTTTGGTGAACATCAAGTTCTGGGACAATAGCTATGCTACTCTTGCTCTTGTTATCTCTTTATCTTGAACTTATGATACTATAAAGGTGAGCCCAAAGAGTGTCTTAGCCCCTGCCTGATCTATGCTAGAGGTGTTGTTGGAACAATTGATGTAATTATGCTATGATCTTGACTCTTCTTGACTCTTGAATGTTCTATGGTTGTCAAAGACTCCCCTTAGTTCCTTATTTATGTCTCTTGTTGTTGTTATTTTGCTTCTGTGACTGAGGTTATGTCATTGATAAGCTAGGAGCCTTGTTTGGGGTTCTTTTGGGTTCCCCATTCGCCATGTCACATCTAGGCCCTAGGCTTGGGTCATGACATTAATGATATGAACAATCTCATTTTAAGGGTTTAATTAGGTGAACACTAACAGGTTAGGCTTAAAGGGTGAGAAAAGATAAAAAATACCCCTCTTTAATATCTTGAGAAAGACCACTTTATCCTAAACAAGGAGGTGTAGCTTGGGTGACGTCACCCAGTTAGCATAAAATGCAAAAATACACAAAATGAAGCATGGTCCACATCTCGGACTTTGAAGACACAAGGGCAAAATCAAGAAATAGGATGTTTAGGTTTAAATTTAGTTTTAGAACATTATTTTTGTAGTTTCTTTAAGAGGCAAGAAGGAGATATGACTGAGAACTCCATTCTAGGGTTATTTTGGTTGGTTTTTTCTTCTTATATTTCCATTCTTGAATGTTGTTTAGCATTTTTATGTGTTTCAAAACAATTATGAGTGCCTAATCTTCCTATGTTTTGGGATTATAGCCATAGACAATGTCTTACTTCTTGATATTTGCAATTTATGAATAGGTTTCCACTTAATTATTCCTATATATCTTTTATCTATGCTTCATAGTCTAGCCAAGTGTGGGGTAAACCTATTGTTCATTCTAAATTCGAGAGATGTTTGAGTGAATAGAACACTGAGGTATAGGGAGCTTGTTCATCTAGGAAACTAAGTTGATTCGTGTATGAGAGACCTGTAATAACTGCTCATACACCTAGATTGATTCATATACGAGAAGATAACATTAAAGCATTCTCATTGATCATGTCTATCCCTGCTTAATAATGTGTTTAGGTTGTCAATGAAGTTAGCCTAGTAGAGGCATCCAACCCTGCTTAGATATTTTCAACCCTGTGAATCAATAAATTAGGAAATCCAAACATAACTATGAGTATTTAGCCAAGGAGATGCATCGAAATGGTTATAGTCCCGAAATCTTGCTTACATTGACATTCCCCTCAAGATCACTTGATAACAATAGTTTTAATTAGTTATTTTAGTTTGACCTTACACTTTTCATCAATTTCTAAGAAAACACACTTAACATAACCATCGTTGATTTGTAACAAAAAGCTTATTTAAGTCCTTTAGGTTCTACATTTGGATCCTAATAAGAGCCACTGTATTCTTTGATTTACCGCGTATGCTTTCCTGTGCTGAGAATACATAAGTTTTTAGCACCATTGTTTGGGACTTAAAATTGGGACTTAGTTAAGTTTTCAAAAGTATTGTGTTTTGTTGTGTTCATTATGAGTCGTGCTTTGCTTGCAAGTTTTCAGTTGGCTACATTGGAAGAACAAAACTCTTTCTTTTGATAGCATCGAAAAAGGGTAGGTGTCTTGTAACCTATTCCGCAGTTAGAACTAATTGAATAAGAAGACCAAGAGGATAATAAAAATGACGTTGAACCTGTTATTGAAGAGATGGTTGAAAAGAATTTTGCACCAGCGGCTGCAGCTAGGCCAGTCTGAGACGTGGCAATCTACACACTACCAATGTGTCAAGCTATTTTCAGAAGCCAGAGCCCGGTGGTCATTGTGAGCTCAAGCAGAACATGGTTTAATTGTTACACTCCATCGGGCAATTTACTAGGCTGCCATATGAGGACCCTGAAGTTCATCTCTAGAATTTCTTGGAGATTCCTAAAAATTTTATCCCTATAGGGTTGAATAGAGATTATGTGAGGATGACTCTATTTCCCTTTACACTACTGGAGAAAGCAAGGAGGTGGCTATAAATTGATCAACCTAACTCAATCACTTCATTGGATAAGCTGGCCAGAAATTTCATGACAAGGTTTTTTTTCATCCGGAAAGATAACCAAGCAAATGAGTGAAATTTTGAGTCTTAGAAAAAGGCTAGAAGAGAACTTGTATCAAGTCTAAGATAGGTTCAAAACTCTGATTAATTATCCCCACATTGCCAGGTTAATGAGGTGTTAGTCCATACCTTTATTGAAGGATTAGAACCCAATACCAAGAATCTTCTTGATTTTGCTGCAGGTGGACAGGCCCTTGAAAAGACATATGATGAATTGTATACTCTACTTAATAATATTGCATAAGAAAAACTTGAGTGGAATGGAGGGTCTAGTGGATCAGCGGCTCAAAATCAACTAGGCATGTTGGAGGTAGATGCACTAACTTGCATGTAGGCACAAATGTGAGCAATGCAAAACATGATGACAACTTATTTCAACAACCTATCTTGGGGCAACAATTAGCTCCAGTGATGTGACACCCCATAACTCTATTCTTACATGTACCCATGTTTCATGCCTTATTCTTATATGTGGGAAGTGTATTAGGGTCATAAGAGACCTTTAGTACTTAGTAAAGTTCAAAACTTTCCTATAAACTTAGTTTCTCATGTTGGATTGTGCAAGGTTCAAGTTAGAGAAATGGAAAATGTGCTAAATAATCATAATGTTAGCATGCTAAAGAAAGTGGTTGAGCCCTTAAACAGGGTATTGGGACCACCACCCAAGCCCTCCATCGAAAAAGCCCCTAAGCTAGAGTTGAAGCCATTTCTGGCATATCTCAGGTATGTTTTTGTTGGTGAAAATAGTAAAAGAAGGGATAGTCTTGGGGCATAAGGTGTCTAAGAAGGGCTTAGAGTTAGACAAAGAAAAGATCGAGGTGATTGAGAAGCTGCCTCCACCCGTGTCTATCAAAAGAGTTCATAGTTTTATGGGACATGCAGGGTTCTACCATAAATTTTTGAAGGATTCTTCAATGATCTAAAAGCCATTGTGCGACCTACTTGAGAAAGAGGTACAATTTAACTTTGATGCTATATGCTTTCAGGCTTTTGAGATTCTGAAGAAATGGATAGTTGAAACACCTATCTTGATAGCTCCAAATTGGGAGCTCCCCTTTGAGTTGATGTATGATGCTAGCGACATTGTTATGGGAGTGGTACTGGGTTAGTGCACGAAAAAGGTGTTTCACTTTATATATTAATCCATCAAGACCCTATACCCAACACAAAGCAATTACACCATTACTAAGAAAGAAATGTTGGCATTGGTATATGCCTTCGACAAGTTTCGGTCTTATTTGGTGGGTACTAAGGTTATAGTGTTCACAGATCATGGAACTCTAATATAAATATTCAAAAATAAAGTTTATGAACCTCTATTAAATAGATGGATTCTATTGCTACATGAGTTTGATATTGAGATCAAAGATTGGAAAGGGTGTAAAAATCAGATTGCAGATCACTTATCTCAGTTGGAGAATGATACCCATATATGGGAACAGAGTCAGATCAAAGAGGAGTTCCATGATGAGTAGCTCTTGGCACTAGATATAGAGGAGTCATCATAGTACATTTATTTAGTAAACTACTTGGTGAGGGAGTGTTTCCCCCAAATGCAATTATCAACAGAGAAAGCGACTAGCTCATGACACTAAAGCTTATATCTGCGATGAGACATATCTCTTCAAGTAGGGTGCTAACAGAATAGTGAGAAGGGGTGTTCTAGATGTAGAAATGCGCCAGGTCCTTGAAAGGTGTCATACCTCACCTTGTGAGGTGCAACATGGAGGAGAACAGATAGCCTACAAAGTGCTGAAGTCGGGTTTATTTTAGCCAATCCTATTCAAGGATGTTGTGCAGTTTGTGAGATAATGTGATGCTTGCCAAAATAAATGCATCATATCCAAGAGGTATGAGATGCTCCCGAATAATAACTTAGAGGTGGAAATTTTTTGATGTGTGGGGGATGACTTTCTTGGGTCTATTCCTACCCTATTTTGGCAATCACTACATCTAGTCACAGTGGACTATGTGTAAAAGTGAGTTGAAGCGATAGCTCTACCCATTAATGATTCCAAGGTGGTGAGTAAGTTTCTGAAGAAGCAGATCTTCATAAGATTCGATACTCCAAGAGTTATCATCGGTGAGGGAGGTGCGCATTTCATTAATCAGACTATGAAGAATCTGTTGTCTAAGTATGGGGTGAGGCACAAGGTGTCCACAATATATCATTTGCATACAAGTGAATAGGTAGAGGTATCAAATCGCAAGGTCAAACAAATCTTGTAGAAGGCTATCAATGCTACAAGGAAGGATTGGGCCATCAGGTCTGATGAGGCCTTGTGGGCGTATAAGTGATGTGCTATCAAAATACAATACTTTTGATGCTTAAAACTTAGAATTTTGTGTGTTCTCAATGTGATGTTAGTTGGTTTTATTCATTTTTGTGGTATATTTGCAAGATTATAGGTTTGGCTTTAATTTTGGGAAGAAGTGTAGAAGTTACTGAATTTTGCTATTGTATGAGATTCTTTACGGGCCGTAGCTCATTCTATAAGTCATAAAGTAGTTTTGTGAATAATTCTAGTAATGGTCTATTTTCTAAAGTTGACTCTACGAATAAGCAAACGAGTCATGAATTGATTTACGAGTCGTAGAAGATGGTTTGTTCCTTAAGGATCAGAGATTGGAACTTTCTGAGGATTCATCAGATGAAACCTCCTTACCGGTCATAAATTATTTTATGAGTCGTAGAGTTGAAATCCAAATTTCCAGCAGCTTTCTCTTAGACCCCAATTACGGGCCGTGGAATGCAATACAACCCCTAAACCCATTTCGTATGACGTGCCGACTAGTTCTCCTATTTCAGTTAGGACTTGTATTTTACTTATTATAAATAAGTTTTTAGGTTATTTTTTATATGTTTTTGCCTAGTACTCAGAGAAATCAGTAATTATAGAGAGAAAATAGTGAGATTAATCTGGAGTGTCTTTGAGAACACTTGTATTTGAATTTCATCTTGAAGCTTGTGATTCTCATTGAAGTTGGATTTGCTTGTTCTTAATTCTATTGTGTAAGTGTTCAATTATGTTTTATAAATCTATATTTCTTTCATCTACATAAAGCATGAGTAGCTAAATCAATAACTAGGGTTATGGGAACCAAGAAGAACTAACAAAGTAAAATTTATAATTCTTGGAAAATGTGCATGCATGTATTAATTAACTCTCTTCGTTTTGTATGTTTTCTGATAGTGGCCAATAATAGAACCCACCTAGTGTTACTAATTGGACTAAGATAGTAATGAATACGAAAACAAATTAATTAACAGGTTAGTAATGCACACTATGGAGATAGGCCAAGTTGCATAGTGAAATTCACCTCTCACCTTTGAGCAAAAGGCTTGGTGAACTTAACTTACCATCCTGCATAATACACACTAGAAAAGAATGAGGTTATTTGGTGATACAGAGTTAGGGAATTATGGGGACCATAATACCCTAGTTTCTCTGCATATTATTTCTCTCTTGTGTTAGTTAGTTTAGATTTATTTCCCATTCATTATTGCGACCCCCTTTTTGGGAAAGTAAGTTGGTTAACCAATCGAATTGCGATCATTGAATTCTCTAACGTCTATGTATTAATTATAGGTTCGACCCTAACCTTGGTTAGGTTCTATTTCTTGACAACAACCACTTTATCCTCTAAAAAGAGGTATAACTTGCGTGACATTAATAAGATAACATACAAAACCCCGATAGGCACATCTCCATACAAGTTGGTTTATGGGAAGGTATGCTAGCTTATTGTCGAGCTCGAACAACAAGCGTATTGGGCTATCAAAAAGCTCAATCTTGATCCATAAATCGTAGGGCGTAATGGTTAGAACAACTTGAGGAGTTATATGAGTTCCAACTTTATGCATATGAGAATGCCAAGATCTATAAGGAGAAGACAAAGAAATGGCATGACAGAAATATTATTAGGTGTACCTTTGAGCCTAGGCAAAAGGTACTTCTTTTTAACTCTCGTCTTAAGTTATTTCCAAGTAAGCTGAGGTCCAAATAGAGTTGGCCATACACAGTTGTGAGCGTGATGCCACATGTGGTAGTTAAACTACATGGTGAGGCTACAAACAATACTTTTTTAGTTAATGGGCAACGTGTCAAACACTATTACGGTGCTGACATAAATCGTGAAGAGGAGGCCATTGAGTTAGCCAATGATAAATAAGCTCTTACTGAGTTGTGCCACGACGGTAAATTAGGCGCTACACGGGAGGCAACCTATGGTAAGGTGACCATATTTTATTTTATTATATATATACCCATTGATTAAAAGAAGAGTCAACACCATAAAGTGTTAGTTTGCGGCAGGTCCGCATCGCGAACCTTTACTGATCCAGTGGCATTTGTTATTTTCAATTCCCATCAATTTGTTAGCTATTTTTGGATTTTTCTTGGCTGAATTGACTTGTTTCATTGTTTTGTAGCATAATCAGGTGTTCAGTGATTTTTACGAGTTTGATGTTCAAAAAAATAAAAAATTTCAAACCCGAAAATTTTTCAGTACCAAAAAGGTACACGATTGGTCCGTGTCACGAGCCTGTTGTGGAGAGGTGCATGAGGTAAGTTGGCCTATTCCTAAAAAATTTAAAAAAAAAAGGAAGTACAAGTCCGTGACTGGTCTGCATCATGGACCTATCATAGATATGTACAATTTCGATCAATTTTTAAAAACTGAGTCGGCCCACTACCCCCTTTTTAAACCCCCCACGCATTATTTTACCCCATTTATGTGATTTCACACCCAAAATCATCTCCGCTCTACTTTTCTTCACTTTTCAACCACAAAACACCAAAATTCAAACAAATTTGCGATGCCCTTCAAGTCCCTAAAGGTTCTTCATAGTTTTCTCTTGCCAATTTTCACTCAAGGTATATGTTCTTCACTCCTTCTTTTGATAATTGTTTGGGTAAGTTAATTTGAGTGCGATAGGTTTAATTTCTTATTGTGGCTTGTTCTTTATGGAAATGGATAGTGTGAATTGGATTGGGTGGCAGATTTATGTCCTTAATTTCATGTATGACGATGATTTTTTGCTTAATGATTATGGGTCACCACCCTAGGTCAAAATTTGAGGTTAAAATTTAGGATGAATTGTTGATATTGAGGGTTTGTGCCCAATATTGTTAAAATCTTGGTGTGTTCATGTTGGGTTGGTTAAGAAAGCCATGTGTGGGTTATGTTGTTCAAGTCTTAGTGCCATATCGACACCCTAAACTATGATGTGATATTTATGGAATCATGTGTCTAATGCGATTGCGTATTTGTTGAGGATGGGTGAATTGTTGTTGTTGAGTGGTGATTGTGATACTTTGCAGCTAAGTGTGGGGAAATTGTGTGGAGTACCATATTGTTGGGGTAATTTCATATACTTAGTGAGGATAATCCAGTGTTGGGATAGGAAGTTTCAGTACCCTCTCAACTCGTTGTTTAAACTAAGTATAGGGTCAGTTGTTGGATTATTCCATGTTATGGGGCTTACGTGTCTTGCATATCTTGATTATACCTTTATATTGGTGCAACATAATCATGGCTTTCAAAGCATGCAGAATCGAACAGGAAAGAGCCTTTAGCATCAGGAGACAAGCAAGAGATATTCGTGAGGCACCCAAAGCTCCCGCTCTTTCTCAGGGTCAAAAACCTCAATATAGGGCCAATGTGGTGGCAAAGAAAGGGAAGCGTTGGCACAAGGCATATGAAGAGACCAAGTACTTCCCAGACGTGCCCATTGATGCTGACGCCTTTGTAAGGGAATACCCAGGCATATACAATAGGTGCTTCGAGTACCGCTTGAATATTCTCATTGGGGAGACTCTTCCTTGGACCTTAGTGTGGTCTGGGAGTTCTATGCGAACATAAAGACTGAGGCACGCTCCTAGGTTATCACATTTCAGAGGATAGGGGTCAACATCACCTTGGTTGTTATCAATAAAATCTTGGACACCAGGGACATTCACACTAGCCTATTACTGAGCTGTAGATCCATCCTCCTTACCGAGCCATTTGTCACATATTAGCTAGGGTGACCTCCATACCTAAGTGGATTTACCATAGTTATAAAAGGTACCACAAATCTTTTTCTTTTGCTCACGTGAATAGAGAGGCCAGAGTTTGGATAAAGATAATTATGCACACGATCTTCCTAGGCACACACTTTAGTGAGATCATAAGGGATTGGGTTTGCTTGGCATATGCTCTCATGATGGTGTAGAGTTTAACTTCGAGGCCATCTATAAATCCTCCAATAGGAAGGCTCGCTTACATCGAGGATGTAGGTATGCCTTTAAGGGTTTGATTACCAAATTGTGTAGGCATACAGGCGTCCCTAAGAAGCCCCTCAACTACTTCTGACATATTAATCCCCCTCCCTATTATGTCACCAACATCAAAGGGTTTGATCTATCTTTGGGGTCTATTCTGATCACTGTCGAGAGGGCACATAGAGACGAGCTTATCACGGCTCGTATAATTAGGCTTGAGATGTTGCATCACCAAACAAGTGGTAGATCTTTCACTCTTTAGGAGCTTAAGGAGGTAGAGGCCTGATACCCACTGAACGCCCATGCAAATGCAGTCTTAGGTATCGACCCTCAGTGTTTTAGAGCCTGTAGAGGATGATATGGCCATAGACTCAGAGGATGCTCGAGAAGCTTCAGATATGGCTAG
>DF357436.1:1435-12004 GCA_000787875.1 Solanum virginianum | reverse complement strand
GATATGGATAGGATGAGATCAAGATGGATGAGCCACTAGTGAATATGGCCAGTGACCCCATACTTCCTAATGCTTTCATAGTGGATGATTGAGCACCATACTTCCATCGCACATGTTATGTATAGTTGGCACTGAGGGTAGTGCATGGTTTAAGTATAGGGTGGGAATATCTCTATTTTTATACTTTATTTTTTGTTAATTTGGTCATATATAAATTCTGTCTATGCTTTATTTTCTATTCTGTTGCCATGTTTACTTAGTTTGGACGTTATTTTATTTTTGGGTCTGTAATTATCTATTTAATGCTTGTATATGTGAATTTTGAAAGTGCACAATATTACTTTAGTTATGTTGTCTGTATGGCATGTGGATGTTTATGAAGTAGTTGTCGTAGTAGAGTGATGGAGCCCTATGATAGATGGATGAAGACCACCCTAAGGGTATTCCTCTTTGTTAAGCCTCATTTAGAATGCCTATAGAAGTATAAAGAACATAGTATGTAGTGGGTTTGAATATGGGATAACTGAAACAAATAAACTCTAAATGTCTTATGATTGAAACTTTGAACCTCATGAATACATTTTTGAACTCTTGAGAATTATGTGATGGTAAATCTACTTTGAGCCCTTTGATAGAAGTGTGCCATGTGAGAGTAAGCGTACTTGTAAGTCCATGTTGCAATAGTTGCTAGAACTTGCCCAATATGTGGACCTACCTAGATAGGAATAGGACTTAGAGGAAAGTATCTAGGCATTTATTTTGTAGCCGAGTATTAGATCACTTTTTGACCAACCTTAAATAGTCATCTCGAATGAGTCCTATTGAGCCTTAGTCTTTTCTTCAGATAGCCACATTCTAAGATCTTGGGAACTGAGCCATAACGGACATACCCAGAAATACTACCTATCCACCCTTAGCCTACAATACAATCAAATAACTGACCTACATGATCCTTTAAGTTTGATTCTGAGCGTGGTGAGGTTACACATTAATGGAAAGCCTATAGGAATTTAGAAGCAACATGAGACATCTTTTGGGAGAGTGAGAGTTGATATTGTACCCATTGCTAATCTCTCAGAATGATTATTGTGGTGTGTATATGGTAGATCTTCTTGTGAGAGCACATGCTTGTCAGGGGGTTGATGACTAGAGTAGCTATTAATAAAAGTTCTGCATGAGTCCGCATTGCATCATGAGTGCAAGGTGTGATACGATCCCGTGAAGGGGTTTGAAATATGTTTGACCTATTTTAGAATACTAACATGTAAAAAGTACCTTTTACCTACTACCTAGTGGTCCTATACATGTGTCTTGATTTGTCCAAGGAAGGACAAAGCTCTAAGTGTGAAGTGGTGATTTTAGGCTTATTTATATGCTAAATTAGCAAAAATTACCAATGTAAAGAGCCTAACCAGAGGATAAATCCATAGATTTTAAGTGTTTTTAGTGTTATTCAACTTATTTTGCTAATCTAAGGTGGAGAGCTCTTGTTGGTTATGTTTTGTAGGTTTTTTAGCAGACTATACATGTTTAAGTTAACATTCGAATATTTATGAAGGATAGAACCACTGAATGAAGTGAAGAAATCACTCAGCCCAGTACAACTATATTAGTCCATATTGTAGACTTATGCAGGAAGTTATGCAAGCTGAAAAGATGGAGATAAAGGTGTGAAACATGAAAATGGTGACAGTCCACATTGCAGACTTGCAAAAGAAATAGAGAAATTGGCCCAATCAGTATAAAATGCAGAAATACACTAAATGGAGCATACTCTACATCACAGACTTTGAAGACGCAAGGACAAAATTGAGAAATGGGATTTTTAGGTTTAAATTTAGTTTTAGAATATTATTTTAGTATCTACTTTGAGAAGGGACAAAGAGATATGACTAAGAACTCTATTCTAGGGTTAATTTGGTTGGCTTTTCTTCTTATATTTCTATTCTTGAATGTTGTTCAACATTTTTATGTGTTTTAGAACAATTATGAGCGGCTAATCTTCCCATATTTTGGGATGACAGCCATAGACAATGTCTTAGTTCTAGATATATGGAATTTATGAATGGATTTCGACTTAATTATTCCTATATCTCTTTAATCCATACTTCATAGTCTGGCCAGCCGTAGGGTAAACCTGTTGTTCATTCTGAATTTAGCAGATGTTGGAGTAAATAGAACAAAGATGTATAGGGAGCTTGTTCATCCAGGAAACTAGGTTACTTCATATATGGCAGACCTGTGAAAACTACCTATACACCTAGCTTGATTCATATACAAGAAAATAACATTAAAGCATTCTCATTGATCATGTTTATCCCTGTTCAACGATATAGTTAGGCTGTCAATGAGGATAGGCTGATAGAGGCGTGCAACCCTACTTAGGTATTTTCAACCCCGTGAATTAATAATTAGGAAACCCAAACATAACTGCGAGTATAGAGCCTAGGAGATGCATTGAAATGGTTACAATCTTGGAATCTTGCTTACATTGATATTTCCCTCAAGATCATTTGATAACAACAGTTTTAGTTGGTTATTTTAGTTTTAATTCTCACTTTTCATCAAACACACTTAACATAACAATCTTTGATTTATAACTGAAATTTAATTTAAGTCCTTTGGTTCGAAAATCCTTTGGGTACTCATCAGTTTTGAGTTTCATGTAGACTGTCGGTAGTAGTTAGAGTGTAATATTGGTGAAGTGGGCTTAATTTGAAGAAAATTGAAAATTTTGAATGACCCATTCTCAATTTTGAATCGTATGTAAAAGTTATTTTGTAATAACTCCTTTGATAAAATTGTGCCATGAGAGTGTGAGTTTGATTGTGTGTCTATGTTGCAATAATTACTAAAACGTGCTCAATATATGGACTAAACTAGATAGAAGTAGTAATTAAAGGATAGGATCAAGACATTTTGTTGTTAGCCTTATCTTGGACCTTCTTTTTTACCTACCACAACATAATCATGCGAGTTAGCCCTGTGAGCCTTAGCCTTGCTCTTTTGGTAACTACATTTTAAGCCATATCCTTTTTGTTCTTGAACCATGCTTTTGATCCCAATATCCTAAATGTTTTAGCAAGAAAAAGATGAAGGGACTTCAGCTTAAAAAACTACCCCTAAGGCAAGCCTTAGTAGATAAAGAGAATAAAATTGTGAAAAAATAGGGACCCAACATAGTGAGAGTTCGCGACAAGTCTGCGTCGCAGACCTCTCACGATCTAGCTCTATCCCTTGTGAAAAAAATTATTATTGCAAACTCATTGTAAGGATATACCAGGACAAGGATGTGATATTAAATCAATTGGGAAGTTGAAAGGAGGAGGTGATGTAAAAGACAAAGGGAAGAGTGTTTAAAAGTTAGAGTAGTTTAGTCAAAAAGTGCTTGGGAGTTAAGCCACTAAATAATATCTTTTGAATCACTACCCACCTGCCTTCAGCCTACATTACAACAATATAAAAAGTCTTACGTGATTCTATGAGTTAGATTCCTATTCTAGTGAAGACATACATTAGGGGAAAACATATGGGAATTAGAAGCAACATGTGATATCTTTTGGCAGAGCGAGAGTTGTGATCGTACCTATGAAAATCCTTCATTGGGTTTTCTGATAGTATGTGTATACATCGGTAAATCTTCTGGTATGGTCACATGACTGTTGTAGGGGTCATGACTAGAATAATTCAAAGCATAATTCAACAGGAGTTCGTGTGCATCATAGATACGATTTTGAGTTATAGTGTCATTTGAAGTTCAATTGGATCGAGCAGTGTTTAGGCTAGCCCATATGTTGTTTTGTCCTTAATTATATGTAGTGGTCGCATGCATGTGTCTTGATTTCTTCGAGGACGAACAAAGCTTTAAGTGTTGGTTGGTGATCTTAGACTTATTTATACACCCAATTAGCCAAATTTTCCCATGTCCAGAGCCTAGTTAGAGGACAAATTCATAGAGTTTAGGTTTTTTTAGTGTAATATTGCCTTATCTTGCTAATCCTTGGTCAAAAGTGCTTTTTGTTTATGGTTTTTTATAAGGACCCAGACTTTGTATAGCTTTTATGGTGCATGGAAATTTGGTTCATGAAAGGTTTTGACCAAGGTGACACCATAGGGGAACCTCCTCATGTGACTCATCACTTGTTGTGTGGAGTAGCCTTGAGGTGGCCCTTGGCCTTGTGTGTAGAGTATTAGCCTTAAGTTGGAGTTCAAGACCAAGGCATTAACCACATGAACACAACATGGCTCATGTGACACTTCGCTGGTTTGTGGTGGCTCGTGAGAAGAAGCTTGGACTTGAAGAGTACATTTTCGCCAAGGCACTTCGCACATGAACCCTACACAGGTCGTGTGACACCTACATAGGTCGTGTGGTGTCCTGTATAGGTGTTGGTCCAAAATTTTTCTAAGTATGGAATCACTATCTCAGAACTTTATCAGTGAAGGATATTTCTATATGAAGCCACACGGATAGCCACACGGTACATGTGACCCCTACACTGTCTGCGAGGCCCCTTTACGGGACCCCTAACAACTTTTTGACACTCATTTCATTAATGGCTTTCTTGTAATTATGCCTATTCCTAAAGGTTGTTTTTGACTTTCTAGCTTATCCTAAAATTCTCAAAAGACCTATACTCTTCTATTCTCATCAAAATTCAATCTATACACTTACAATTATTAAAACTCTCTCATCTAAAGAACTCCTCTCAAGTGAACCATTGGCAACTAGCTTGGAGCTTAAGGAAGGGCCATCTTTTTCACTCAATTTCTTCTTATTTCTTCTTGTTTACCTAAGTCATGTGGGATTAATTCATGGTCCCTTTCAGCCATGAAGACTCCAAACTCTTTTACTCTTGATTTATGAAATTAAGCTTACTTTGAATGTGGGTCTTTTAAATTATTATTTATTTGACTCAATTGAGATATGGACTATGTTTAATAGATGTTTTTAAAGTGATTTAAGCCCTGATATGTTGAATTGCATGAATATTATGAGGATTTGAATATGCATTATCCCTTCGAAGTTTTGTTTAAGCATGGGTAATCTAAATTGTGATTTGAAATGTGAATTTACTTAAGTTTTATATTATATTATTGATTTAAGTTTGAATCTCTATTGCCCATGCTATTTTCATATCATACATGGCATATGCATCCATGAGTATTGGTTCTCGATGAAGATTATGTGGTGGGTTAAGCCCACATATGTTTAGGAATATGATTTTGATGTAAATATGGTTATGACAATAATGTTATCACTTAAATGTCTATGATATGGCTCTTTGAGCAATTTTGGGTTTTTACACCAATATGATATACGTGAATGAGCTATTCCTATGCATGAAAAGTATGATATGAAGTATGATTTGACTTTATAGCCTAAGTATAAAAGATTATGAAGAATGTTTGGCTTTCAAGCCAAAGTATGAATTGAAATGATTTGAAATGATTTGTGCCTCTTTTTAAAGCATGTATGCGTATATGTATTCTTGTGGAATGATGACTTATCACTGAATGAGATTGGAGGCATTAAGACTATCCCCAAAATTCATCTTCCTTTCTCTTGAACTATGTGCCAGAATAGGTATATGTTATGGTAACCATTACAAAAATGACCAGGTCGTAAGTATGGTTGTAATTATGATATGATATGAAAAACCTTCCTTAATGACAGGGTCGTAAGTGAGGTGGGCATCACACCAAAATGACAAGGTCAAAAGGTGCCAAATCTTTTCTCACCTGATGGGAGGCTTTTATCAAGTAAATTTATGTAATAGCTCACATGGGTTTGAGATGTCGATTATGTTCACATCCCTTATATGATAAGCATTATGGCATTGCATACATCATGGATTTTATGGCATATATATATATAACCATATAGATATATTACTTTTCTTTGCTTATATACTTCATTCTTTATATGTACCCTTGTAATCTAACGCTGACTGCAGGTTTAATATGTTCATATGCATTGCATGCCCACATACTTAGTACATTCAAAAGTACTAACGCATATATTTGCCTAATAATCTAACCATATACGGACTAGAAATTACATTCATCTACCATTTGTTGGCCAGTTCGATTGTAAAAGTTGTTGTGGTGAGTCCTATCATCCAAGAACAATCCATCATCCATCTACCTATTATGTTGCTTCCATTTATGTTATATTTACTTTGAGGGTGAGCCCGGGATATGTCTTGGCCCCCGTCCTATTCCATGACTTAGAGCCATTGTTGGTTAACATGTTAACTCTTGTATGGATATATGCTATGTTTTTCTATTTGTCGATTATGGTTATGGCTATCTATTGGATATTGATATTATGATGATTCGGTTATGATAAATTATGGATATGTGGAAAGTCTTAAGTCCCCTTCTATTCCCATAAAGTGAGTCATACTTACCTACCATTTAGTTCCTACGTGTTATTTGTTATGTGGATCGTGCTAATCCCTATCCCTATGACAACCCAATAGCGTGAGTCCTACTTTTCTATCCCTTCAAACTATGTCTTTACTACTTCATTATGCGCTTCCAAACTGATGATGTAAATATGGACACCTTGAGTCTTATTTTAAGAATCTCAAATTCCCATTCGCTGTGTCACTCCTAGACCCTAGGTCCAGATCATGACATTTTCAGGGTTTAAAGTAGATGCGCATGACTAGGGTCATGACAGAAGAATGAGGAAGGATGCAACCATTCAATGGAGCATAAAACGTTAGACAATCTAGGAAAAGTGTAAAAGTCCACATTGTGGTCCAATGTAGGAGGCTAATGGATTTAGAAAGGGAAACAAGAATGAAAAGCACATGGGGAGCACAAGTCTGTATTGCAAACTTGATAGCAGAAGATTCAAAATTGGGTGGTTGATAAAGATTTGCAAAAATTCATTTTGGGAAGAGAAGTCCATGTCGCAGACTTTGAAGACGCAAGGGAAAAATTGGGAAATAGGATTTTTAGGTTTAAATACAGTTTTTAGACATTAGTTCATAATTGAATATTGCTAGGAACAAAGAAGAGACAATGAAAACTCCATTCTATGGTTAAATTGGTTTGTATTTCTTCCTTCTATATCCATTCATGAATGTTTCATAGACTGTTTATGTGTTTGGGATAGTCAATGAGTGGCTAATCTCCAATATTCCGAGATTGTAGCCATAGATTATGTTCTAGACTTTGATTTTTATGAATTATGAATGGGTTTTTACATAGTTAGTCCTATATTTCTTTTACCTGTGTTTCGTAGTTTGGCCAGCCATGGAACACATTTCTTGTTTACTCTATATTCAAAAGATGTTAGGGTAGATAGAACACAGGGTATAGGAAACTTTTTTGTTTAGGAGACTAGATGATTCGTGTATGGGATACTTTTGCAACCTACCCATCCACTTCACTTGGTTTAAATACAGGAAGATAGCTTTAATTTATTTTCAGTGATCATGCCTATCCTCGTTTAATGATGTAGTTAGGCTGTCAATAAGAATGGGCTAGGTAGAGGCATGAAACCCTACACAGTAAATTAAACCCTTTAAATCAGTAATTAGAAAACTCAGGAGTAATCATAATCATTAAAGCTAGAGTATACATCAAAACGATTATAATCTAGAAATAAATTGATAAACACCTTGCAATCATTTGATCGTAGTTTAGCTAATTTCAAATATTTTAGTAGAAGTAACAATCACTTTTCTTAACTTAACATGAATTGAATATTCACGTTTTGTTGATAACTGAGAGCTCATTGAAGTCTATTGGGTTCGATATCTTGGCTCTTTTAGAGCCAATATATAACTTGGTTGACCATGTACACTTGTTTGTGCTAGGGAAGCAATAAGATCTTATGCGAAGAAGAGGAGAAAATGCTAGGGTTCAAGAGGATTAAGGCTAATTTCTTACAAAGTTGATTGGTCATCTTCATTCCAGGTATGTAAGGATAACCTAAAGCATGAAATTATTCTTCAATGTGCCCCATGATTTTGATAGGATGAGTTATGATGACATTGGTGTTCCCATGATTGCATATTCTTTGAAAATATCTATAATGTTAACCGATTTTGCTTATATTATATAACTGGTGATTCCTATAAACTTGTTTCTTGAATAAATAGTTTTGAATCCCTATGTTGAGCATAAACCCTAGGTTTTTATTTATTAAAATTTATAAGAATGAACTTAGGAGATGAGTCTAGATTATTGACAGCATGAATGTGCATGTGATTATAATTGTGATCTTATTGTGAGGGTGATGATGATAATGATGATGTTGATGGAACTTGATGTTGTTAGAGTCTTCAAAGTCATGAACTAATCCTAAGATAATGTTCCTAACCAACGAGTTGATGGTTGATGTGATGAATTAAATTGACAAATATCTAATGAGACTAGTTTAGTTAGATGAGTTAACCAAATAATGAATGTCTTATGAGCATGTTTAGTTCTTGGATGAGTGTTGAGCATTAAATTGAGTAAGAGTAAACAATAACTCAAACTCAATAACTATGTAGCCAGCGCAGGAGAGGATTGAATCCTAAAATTGAATGTTTCCCTTTTGTCACAAAAAAGAGAACTTAATATTATTATTTATGGATTCACTGATGAGATGTCTTTTACCCTGGCAAAGTACTAAATGGATGTGGTAACAACATTGCTTCGTTGTATCATCACCAGCCTATTGGTGAAAGTTTTCGGTTAGAGAAACTCCCAGATAGGTTATGACAGCATTTTTATGTAATGATTGAGTTTCTTAATTTTTGAGTTAAGTCTCTTGTGTTGAGTCGATGTCTGAGATGTGTTGATGTTTGAGTCGATGTCTGAGATGTGTTGATGTTTGAGTTGAGTATCTTTGATTATGTCCTTTCCTTTCCAACTATTTACATGTACATTCCATGTACTGATGTCCATTACGGTCTATATTTTTTCATGATGCAGAGATAGGTACTCGAGAACATCAACAGGCGCTTTATTGAAGGTCTTATCTTCCTACAGTTGATTAGTGAGTCCTCCGATGTATTCAAAGGATACCACTTATATTTCCTTTGTCTTTTAGTTTGTTTTATTTTGATTTGTGGTAGACCTACCATAGGCACCATCTAGATATCAGATAAAGGCTTCATAGACTAGAAAATAATGAGTTGATGTTGAAGTCCTTTTCTTGATTGAGTTTTCTTTAAATTCACTCTTATGTCATAGATGTTGAGTTTGATTTTGTTGGCCTACGACCTTCATTCATTGACTTAGAATGTTGATTGTCTTTCCCATCATAATGTCACTTTATTTTAAGTTTTCCGCTGATTTGAATGATTGAACAACCGTCATGAAGCCAAGTAGTTTACTTGGGGATTAGCAATAGTAACTGAGTGTCGGCCAACATCTTGGGTACCCCTCCTGAGGCATGATAGTGGGTCCAACTTTCTTATTTCAAAATTACGTAATTCCCATCGAGGGGCTCAAAATGCACCTGAAAGCCTCGGGAACCAAACAAAGGTCATTTTAAATCAAACTTGACATTCTGGAGCTAACCACATGTCAGAATTTCCATTCAGGTACATTTACCGAGAATGTTTACTAAAGTCAATTATTGGCCTATTTTAAAGGTTGAAATGCAAAGCTCAGTATAAACTAACACCGAAAACCCTGTTACTCTAATCGAACATGATTTTAGCCTAATTTGTTTATTCTAGAGCTGATCAAACTGTCAAAATTCTGTTCAGAGGCTGTTTACTCAGACTTTACTGCTGAAATCATTTTCCAACTTTAAATAGGCCTATAATGCAAAATATTGTACAACTTTCAAATGAGCAATCGTGTGACCAAACTATTAGCGCCAGCAAGTAACAAAGGACTTGCGGTTGCTAAGGGTAGGCTCTAACCGATGCAAAATATATAGAAAGGCAAAAATAACCAAGAGGTTCATTACATTTTTTTTACTCGTGTACCAAATATAAACAGGGGGTAGGGTGGAGTAGGATTTTTTTTTGGAAAATAAAATAATATCTAAAAACATTTGGAATGGCGTGAGCTGGGGGATGAAAAAAGAACTTTTTTATTTAAAACAATTGGGGGTGGGGGAGGGGACCTTTTTTATTTAACAAAATTTTAAAAATTAAGGGGTGGGGGCGGGGAGGGCAGGGAGATAAGTGGGAGTAGGTCATGTAATGGAGTATGAAAATATTTTAAGTTTAACTTTTAATTTTGTGGGAGATAGTGATACATTTATTTTTAAGTTTTAATTAATATTGATATTTATCAATTTTTTAGATAGAATATTTTTTTCATGTGGAATGTCATATGAATTTTTTTTTTAAAAAAAGAAAGTATGATATACACAACCATCATAAGAGTATAACAAAAGAGAAAGGTATGCTTCTCAAACTAATGAGTAATAGTCCAGGTATGAATTCAAATTTTCAATATTGAGTGTGCATTATTAAAGAGCAAAGCCAATCTAATACCTATGATTACAACCAAATTCAGTATTTTTGACGTAGATCTTATATTTATAATTTAAAAAAAAATCTATTTACTATGTACAAATAATTTATCAAGAATCTAATACAT